>JAFIRS010005997.1:0-44767 GCA_018342105.1 Gonioctena quinquepunctata | reverse complement strand
CCTTAATGGGGTGAAATTTTGTTTTGTTTGTTTCACTAGTACTGGTGGATGTTGTGGTTGAGAATAATCAAACTCCGCGTTTGATTAAACCTTTTTTCGGCTCCCATCGGTTTTTTCAAAATCTTTTCAATGCCCTTGTTTTGAGATTTCTTCTATTCTTCTATTCTTCTTCTCTTTCTATAGAAGGCACCTGACTCTCTTTTAGTTTTTCTGTTTTGGACGAGGACGACATCTAAAGGTAAAAGGTAAGAAGAACGATAAGTATATCATGGCTCACAGATGCAGATAAAATGAATAGAATTCTTCAAAAATTTTTTTAAATTCATCAAAATGACCTCTAAAAGTACCTACCATTGTTAATACTTTTTTTCAAAGTGTAAGAATATGGGTTATTCATAAAGAAATCCCCATTCCTGTTGAAAAAGTTACAGCAAATTATTTAAAATAAATAATAATTCGTAGCGCTTTTCAAAATCGGTATAAATTAAAATTTTCATAAACTCCCCGGTTGGAACCTATAATTCTGTAAAGAAATTATATTTTGTGCTAACGAATTTTGAAAGAATTGAAAATAAATTTTGAATTTAAAACATTCTGTACTTATTCAAACGAATCATCGCGACAAAATTAGTTTAAAATATGCCCGTTTTATCTAATTAGAAACACCCTGTACAACTTTATTCGTTCATAAATCTAGTTAAGACTTGGTACTTACCACAGTTCTGATTTAAATATTTAAACGATACTCAACAGCAACACCTTGTCACTAATTTCCAATATTAACTTACACTTGCACTTGATTGTGTTTATAAGTCTTATTGTGTGATTCAAAATAAATAAACTTTTTGTGAAATAGTTTATATATAGTGGTGAAGTGCAAAAAAATTCCGATGCCGCATCCCTCTTTGCCCAAACAATCCATTTCTTATCTATAAAGAAAACCGCTAAAATGAAGTTTTGACCATTGACCTACGCGTGCCGACTGTGATATATATATAGTCTTTACAAGTAAGTTGGCACGGCGAAAAAAATTCAAATTTTTATGCTGCATTGCGGCTCTGCCATGAATTTTGCTCCTCAAATGAGGAATGTTGTAGATGAGAGTAGGAGAAAATACTAATGGACAATAGACCAACACACAACACCTGAGCACTAACGTTTCATTTTTCTTCTTTCAAAATGAGCTGATTTTATAACTGAATGCGGCCTGCGAGCCCCTCGCCACTTATGTTTGGCCGCCGAGTGCGTGCACGCGCTCACACCTGCTAGGATCGGCCCTGCTTCTTTTCGAAATTCCATGTCCTCGATAATAAAAAACAAGTCAAAATTCAAAATGTCCAATAAACAATATGAAACAAAAACAATCACCTCAAATATTAGAAAAGTGAGGTTATTTTTCATCATCGGTTTGACCAATCCGCGGTCATCTGCGTACTAGTTGCGCACTAAAAAATTTCGTTAAAATAATCTAAAAGATAAAGTTGGCCAACTTCTAGTACGCAGATGACCGCAGGTTGGTCCAAACCGATGATGAAAATAACCTCACTTTCTAATTTTTAGTATTTTTTTGAATTGTTTGTTGCATTGTGAATTTTCCTGTTCTATTTTCGAGGGACATGATTTCGAAAAATAGGATTACCTAATTTAAATGCCTCGGATCTCCGTCTTGTGCGCATGCTTACTTTTTATTTCATAATTGTTATTTGAGTGCGTGAATGCTACATTTTAATTCTTGTTAATTGTTATTTCTTATTTGATAATTGTTATTTTGCGCATGGTCCAACTATCAAGTCGATAGCTTGGATGAATATAAAGTTATGGAGCTTGACGCACCCTGGTCACCCTGTAGTTGCATACTTTCAACGGGTACGGAACACTTTTCGACGAGATTTTTACTATTTAATTTTTTTGACCTCGATACCCAGAGACTCGGTAGAAAAAACCGATAACTTTATCGCCAAATCCAAACAAACAAACGGCGATAAGCGCCACATTTTTACAAGCTTTATTTACAGCTCGGTTCCATAGGTCAGTTCGAGATATAAGAAACTCAGTAGGCGGCAAACAGTAAAGCAGTGAACAGGTTTCGAGGTTCCGAAACAGTCGATTCTACGCTGCATTGAGGGCAGGTCGCGGTTAGTCGTTTTCCATCAAGTTGTGTTTGAAATAATCAGAATATGGGTTTACTGGAATATATCGGCAAAATACAAAGCTCAACAAGAGCGAGAATTTCGACGATTACATAACGTGGGTAAAGTATTGTCTTTTAATATGTATAAAACGCGGTGATTCTTTCCGGTTTGTAATTTATTATCAAGGAATACGGCTAGTCTTCGGTGAGGTTAGGTGAAGATTCGTCGGTCGTGGTGTTTGGGGTTTTTATTTTTTGAGTGGGGTCCAAAAAAAAATCGATTGTATGTTCTAAGACAAGAAATTGTTCCAACAATTATCAATTCTATTTCAATATCAACATTTCTAGAATCGGAAAAATATCGGTCGGTAAAATAATGGGGGTAAATATAAAGTTACTCTACACATGCACTCTGAATATAGGGAAATGACTTTTCTTACGTGTTTAACCTCATTTTCAAGCACAAAACTCACTCAAAATGCCTCCTTCTTTTTACCAGCTAAAATAATACACCCTAAATCACTTATTTTCGGCACAACTTTGCACAAAATATCGTCGTTTTTATCGAAAAAATCCTCCCTCTTACACAGTTCCAAATAAATAAATTTTAGACTTTGATACATGGAATTTAGTAACTTATTTGCCTTATTTTTCATGTTGGTGATAAATGAATCACCGCCAACTTTTCGAATTCAAATGTGAGCAATAGTTTCCCCTTCATTTATGTGTGCATTTGTTGTGGGCGGTGATTCATTTACCAACTAAATAAAAATTACTAAATATCTTCTTCAAAAGTATGACAATTGTTGATTTGGAACTGTGTAAAAAATTTCGTAAAAGGGTATTTTTCAAAAAATAATATTCATTGAAACGATTTTTGTGCAGAAAACGGTGCTTGAAAATGAGGGTTATTTTTTTTTTAAGTTCTGTAACTCGGGAACGGTATGAGACCGCCGCATTTTTCCTTATATTCAGAGTGCATGTGTAGAGTAACTTTATATTTACCCAAGTCGTAGGAATTCCCTGATGGTCGATTATTCATCTTACGAAATGCATCCTTAAAGAAGTGAAGCTTGCGTTGTCATCCTCGTATAAAAAATGTTCAAATAGATTTCCATTATGAGTACCTACCTACACCTACCCATAAATTATAAAATCCATGTACCTACATATAGAATTACATATTAGTTTGTATTTATTTCAAGTGATTGATATGTTTTTGTAAAAAATAATTTCGAGAATTTTTGTGACCTGGTCATGCCTCAAATGAAAAAACCGATGGGGGGTAAATATAAAGATAGCGTACTCATGCTCCCTGAATATAGGTAAAAAACTTTTCTTTACGTGTTTTCCTCTAAACACAGATCCGGAAAATACAGGCGGTCTCATACCGTTTCCGAGTTATAACACTTTTCCATTTCTCAACCTTATTTTCAAGCACCGTTTTCTCGCACAAAAATCACTCAACATGCCTTATCTTTACCAGCATAAACAATTAATCCTAATCACTTATTTTCTGCACAAGTACGCACAAAATATTGCCGGTTTTATCAAAAAATCCTTCTTAAACGTTACAAATAAACAAACGTCGACATCTGACAGATGAAACTTAATAACGTTCCCTTTTTTCTTTTGGTAATAACAAATTCACCGCCAACTTTTCGAATTCAAATATGACTAATAGTTTCCCTTCATTTTAAGTTTGCAATTACTATTAGTCGTATTTGAAGATACTGATCTTACACCAATGGACTAATTGGGGCTGGGGACACATGAAGAGTCCCGGTTTAGATGTCCCCCTATGCCAACCATCGAAGATAATGACCCCATAATTAACGCTCCAAATGAAATATAGAACTCGTTGTAAAAAATTTAATTTTAAGACAAGAATGCGTCCTGTAATTAAATAGGGGGTCAAAACAGGTTGAAGTTTAAATCTAGGTACAAAATAAACCAGTTTTGAAAATTACGATATTTCCTTATTCCTAGTTAAGTCAATTTTTCAACGTATCTAAAATATTCTTCAATTATATTGTTAATAAAGCGTAGATGCAGAGCCGGATTAAAAAGGGGGGAAACGGGGGTGCAGCCCCGGGAACCCCCACAAGAACATATGAAGAAAAGATAACTTTTCCGAATGGTATCAGAAAAAGCATTATTGAAATTTAAAATGTAATTCCCAAAATAGAAAAATATACTGGGGAAAAAAATTTGATCAATTCAATGAATTAAAATAAAGAGTGTGAATAGTGATTTGAATATTATAAGGTTATTCAATGCTTGTTTTTTTTGAAAAAACCTTGATAAATGATTAGACTCGAAAATGCATAAGCAAAGAAAAAAAATTTCAATTTATGGGAAAATGATTGCATCAAATTATTTATAAGAGCCCCGTGCGCATTCCATAATAGAACAAAGTTCAAATTCTGTTGACTATTATTCTGCCGATTCTACAAACACTTTGCCCGTCTATACCTGTTTTCCTATTTATTGGCGTTGACAAGTTCCGCTGAGTCGCGCGTAACAGAGAAAAACCCAGAAATCTGAAAGTGTGAATCTAAAGAAGGATGACATTCCGCAACAAATGTAAATCCTTCTGAAAAAGGACTATCAAAAGACCAATCTAAGATGTTCTACTATCAAATTCTTGAAAACCAAAATTTTAGAGCTACATTCTTAAACATTGAAATTACAGTGATTATTTTTGACATTGCTAGAAACTAATGGAAACGTTCAATTCAAATAATTCTATACGTTTTGGCCAATCAATAGTGGGAATATTCTACCTATAGAAAATTGTCAGGGGAATAATTTGAGGTATTTTGTTTTTATTGTCAACCCTATATTTTTAATTTGACGTCTTCATCAATTCGCATGAAAAGTGTGAAATGAATCAAAACCGGTTTAGTACTTTTATATAATTTTGCAAGGAAATGTGTTTATGATCGTAACATCAAAAATAATCTAAAAAATTCGAGTTCGATATACTAAAAAATAATTATCTAGATTTCTTTCTCTCAAACTTGTTGGCAATAGCCACTCGGGCAGTTGGTCCTCTTGTCTTTTGCCTGGCAGCAAGTTTTAAAAATCCTATCAAATTTACCTCTCTTATGATATTACAACTGAGAATGTATTGATGTCAAATTGCACTAAAAAAGCGCTCATTTTCCAAAATGAAAAAATAGACGAATTACGATGGGGACAAAGCCGCCTATCAAAGTTATCGCTTCAGCATTGAGAATGATTTTGCTCGGATGCGGTTTGCAAAATCATCAATTATTTTCGTAAAAAGCTCATAAGGAAACCCATTCGTTTACGCTGTAATTTAATTTATTTCTTGTATTTTATTATATACATATGCTCGTGTCGAAATAATTTTTGATTTGTTCCGCAATAAATAAGAAAAAAAAACTTGTTTTAAAATATTGGGGGGCCTCCACTCATTTTGTTTGGGCCTCACCTTTTTAATCGGCCCTGCGTAGATGTTTTTTAAAATGATGCGCCGATAAAAGTTGCAAAATGATTTTTTAAAAAGGGTGCATTTTTTTTAATAGTTAAAAAATCTAAGAGTTTCTAACTCATCATTCACCAGCTAATTTACAATATTGCTACCTTTTTTAATGTATTATGGCGTATTAGTTTGGGTCCCAACTGGAACCACAAAAAAATAATAATGAAAACATTTTTAAGTTATATAACCCTCTTTTCTTACAAAAACACAAAATACGAAATATTTTGAAATTGGTCCAGCAAAGTAATTCGATAGATTTACCCCCTTAAGGGATCGTGACATGTTTCCAGAAACCCCATATGCCTATATCATCCTCTCCCCGCCAATTTGTCTAATTATTCAATATGTACTAAGTAGTCAAAGTAAAATAAAATATGAAATATAATCATCCTTCATTTTACATTCTTTTTATATTCTTCTTATTTTATTTTTATTTCTGGAATCCTTTTATGGATGTTGTGTAGTTTCAACTTTTAAATTAGTTTATTTTATTTTCTAATTTTATTTTATAGTATAAGAACTCACTTTTAGTTGGGAGTAAAACTGGACTGTGTTACGAAAATTCCACACATTCAATTCCTATAAAAAAACAAAAAAATCAAAACTGGTTATACAGAGTTTAAAAAATTGCGCCACAGGGGAAACTTTTTTTATTATCAATTGTCAGAAAAATTTTATTCTTAATAAAATTGGTGCATTGCGGAA
Organism: Gonioctena quinquepunctata; assembly: GCA_018342105.1. Lineage (NCBI taxonomy): Eukaryota > Metazoa > Arthropoda > Insecta > Coleoptera > Chrysomelidae > Gonioctena > Gonioctena quinquepunctata. Next base: position 38,420 of record JAFIRS010005997.1, on the reverse strand, counting down.
AACTGCATTTGAGTTTGTTTTAAAATTCTAAATTCATTAACAGTGTACAGGGGAAAAAAAATTGGGAATTTTCATCAATAGTAAACTACTTATTTTCGATATTATCAAAAAAGTTTATAGAAAAGTTGTTTAAATTAAAACTATTCGGTTTGAAATCCCAGCCACCTATCAACTTTTTTTTTCAATTTTTTATGGTTTATTTAATTAATTGTCAGTGGGTCAAGATAGATCTCCCATATAGTTGGCAGTCTTTTGACCTCATCCTTTTTTCATATTTTTGGTCGTTTCATTCCCATGGCTTCTCTCGTAAATTCTAATTTCACAGTGAAAACCTTTAAAATCCCTTGAGACGATGGACGTCCGAAAAGAGTACCCATAATCAAATGTTAAAATGTTTTTAGGGAAATGGTTAAAACGCACTGTTGTTTGCAATATGCAACAAAAGTTTCCCTCAACATCAAAAAAAGATATATTGAAATTACACCATTGGATAAGATGCTTGATTTTTTTACCCTCAATATATTTGTACCTGGTACCTATTTTTTAATATTTTTTTTTTAAATTTTTAATTTTAATTGATATTTTATTTATTTTGTTCCTTCTTTTGTTTCAAACTTCTGGTTTCGATTGGTGATTAATTTTGTTTTTTTTTTTACCTAGTTTTAAATTTTTTTTTTCACTTGGCCAACATTCTTGGCCCGTACACCCCAGTTATACTAGGAAAAATTCCAATGGTTAGAATGTTTCTTTTGATTTATCAATAAACTTCAAACATATTCTAACCGTTTGGTTTAATTTAGTAATTTCAGGGTTGAAATACCAGGCAAATACAATTTTGAGAAAATTGCCAGGAGTTCTCAGGAATGGATTTAATTGTAGCCAGGGAAATTTTTCCAAAGCTGGTTTGGGAACACTTTGTCACATATCCCGTGGCTAAAAAAAGTTTGATAAATCCCTTACAGTTATTGTAATACCGGTTTCAAAGGATTAATATTTCTGATGTTTTCTCGATTTGTTCTATTTCTTCATGAATAAATTATCTCGATTTTGATATTGGCACTTAGCATTGTGTACAAATCTCTAATTTATACGCAAATCCTAATTAATAAAAATATAAACACCCATGGTTGAAATGTCAAAAGTCGAAGGTAATGTGATTTTAGTAATTCATAGACGAATTTCCCATGTAGCGAAATATAAAATTAAAATTTCTAAAATTTTGATAAATGTTAATACGGAATTTTAGAGCTTTCGTTTTTGAAAAATTTTTTCTGTGACGGGAAAAGTTTGACATTTTATCTCTGTTGACGGAGTAACAAAATATCACTTTTATGAAGTACTTTTTCCCGGGAAAAAATTTAGTACCCGGATGTTTTATGCACATAAGTAAAGGTAGATATTTAATTGTAGAATTTTATTATACAAAGTTACATTTCAGATCTAAAGTCAATTATTAAATCAATCCCAAAGAAAATCCCAAAAAATATGATTCGTTCTTTTTTTGAAAACTAAAAAAAATTTGGAAACCTATTTTGATAAATAATATAAAATATGTTTATTTAAATATTATATTGATTCACAACAGACTTTTTATATTTATAATATGTATTAAAATTTTGTATAGGTGGTGACTGGTGTGTCATTTTATTATCACTACTTTGTACAATTTTTTTATAATTTCCTTAACTGTTTTATACACCATACCATATTGTTCTTAAGTTTCTATTGTTTTTCTTTTATGTCTATTTCTGACTTTTACCCATTTTATCTATGTACTGTATCCAGCTCATAAATCTGCTTTTTTATAATTTTATTCTGAATCATAATGAACATTTTAACTTTATTATATGTATATGCGTGTATAGGTGTAGGACTGATTGTTTTGTATGTTTTGTTTTATTTACTTTTAGATATTGCTGATTATTCATTATTTAAAAATTTCATACTTCTGCTTAGATATCATTTTTATACCATTTTTTGTTTGAATAATTGTGAAACAAGTGCTTTAGCACTTATCACTCTTCTTTCTTTACTCACGATATTTTTGAGCACATATTCTTGTATATTTAATCTAACTTACGTGAATAAAGCTTATTATTATTATTATTATTAAATGTGCATGGCATGAATGACATGTTCCTTGAACTATTCGGTACAACAGTCGAATTTTCTTGTGTTGAAATTATATTTTTTTCTGCCATGGATACAACTGCCGTTGATGTATCTGGTCGCAAATCGGGTGTTTTTTCAGCACTGCCACACGTTCTAAACATTTTATTAGCTATTTCTGTCCTGTGTGCTACCGATTCATTAACATACCCTTCAGCGACCGTTGATGACTTCCAACCGCCATGTTTCTTTAGTGTCATCAACTCTCCCCCAGATTCAACTAAAAGTGTTGCAGACGATCTTCGAAAAGAATGACCTGTATATGAGTTAGCATTTTCAAGTTGAGGAAAATTAGCTACTGTTTCGGGTACCTTATAAAACTGATTTTTACCCACAACCTGATTGATACATTTTCCATTGCGATATGCATAAAACAGGCGGCGATCCTTTGCTGCTGCTGGAGGAAAGGCTATGTACATTCGGTAAAATTTAATATATGCTTCAGTAACTACAAATGTCTTGTTTACATCATTCTTTGTTTGCTTAAGTCACAATTAATAACGTTCCCGAATCTTCAATATCATCTAATGTTACCTGGCTGATTTCACAAATTCGACAAGCTTCTGCAATCCCAAATACAACAACAACCTTGGCCATTAAATAAACTTCATCAGGAGCATTGTTTAAAAAACGTGTGACCTTTCCCATAATTCAACCACACTGTTGATGGCTTTTGTTGTTGTGCCAGTTCCGAAAAATAAGCCAACAACACCGTCTCCGAGAAAGAACTGCATGTCTTTTTCATCTTCCATTACAAAAATCTTGTATACGCGGTTTCGTAAATTTTCCGCGATTTAGCTGGCAATAATTTTTGTAACGCTACTCTCGCTACATCTACTAACTCCGGTGGAATCAGAGAAAACTCGGAATCAGACATTTTTTTACTTTATATTATTCCAAATAACTACTAAACAACCACCAAGTTCGCAATGTTCAAATCAAATCTAAGATGTCTAAAACCCCTGGTGCTTGCACTTATACCTGTGGAAGTTTGGGATCGACTTGGCGACACTTGGCCTACTTGATAATAGATATTACTAGCGTGTCAGATGGCGCCAATTTCTTTCAGTTTCAATTCAGTAACAAGGTATATTTATTTCCTCAGCTCTCTTTTTGAGGCGAACTGTTCGCAGGTACTAATTGTAGCTTTGCTATTGGTTGAAAAGAGACATCTGTCAAACTTCACCAATAGCAAAGTTAGAATTAGAAGCCCCCCGAACATTGCACAAAGATAGCACTGTTGTGTTGTTTTTCGTATTTTGTACCATTTGAATTTGAGGTTAACATCATTCTGACAGACGGAGAATTGGAAATGAAATTGTCATTAAATTGCAGAAAATATAAAATTCATTGCATACAATATAATGAACTTTGAAAGTATCATTATTAGTCAATTCGTCAAGATTTGTACTTGCTTTTGGTACTGAATACAGGTGAATATTCGAATCTGCGTCTTTATACTGTCCACACAAAATACAAATGTGGGCCTTCTACAAAAAGTATCCTTACACACTACACTACCTGAAAATAAACAATTCCTCAGGCACTATTGAACTGATGAACGAGTGATTTGAATAAGCTAATCAAGATTTCAAATCGAAGAGATGGAAAACGCATAAATACCGACAAAACACTGAAAATAATTTCATATAAGATGCTGCAAATGTCAGAAATTAAGTTCTGACATCAAGCGAGAATATAAACAAACATATTTGGACGGCGCCATCTACCACAGACTACCACAGAGAGAAGCTCTGTTGAAGTAACAGGTGGTGTCCCCTCGAAAATCTAAACAATATCGAATCAGTTCATTCACCAGGGTTTTTAGACATCTTAATCAAATCACAGAATTAAATTGACAGATATTTGATTGCTTTAAAGGTTTCCTTAGCAACGCAGGTCTAGTTGTCGCTATAAGTAACAGCCTACCAGTTTAAAAATTCAAATTTCACATCGATAATTTATTGTGAGTAATAATTTTTTTTCAATATTAAATCGTCGTTAAAATTGTGTATTATACACGGGAAAAATATTATATTTTAGCTCTCGGTTTTTTGTCTCTTGACGCGAAGCTAAAATCTAATACTTTTTTCCCTTGTATAATAAATAACTATTCTTCAAAATATCGATGAATTAAAAAATATCGATTGCTAATTTACCTCGCATCTGACCGTCCACTAAGGTCTTACCTCCATAATTGCATTTAAGTCACTATTGACTTACTATTTGTACCCTGAATTTTATTTCCTGCCAATTCGAGGATGTATCACTTAGAATAACCTTACTTCTATCATTCTAATTAGGATGAAATTAATAGTTTACTGAATCCAAAATAGTGCATTATGAGTAGTAGTGTTTTGTGATTTATGGTGTCGAATGCTTTTGAGTGGTTTAATAATATTAAAATTGTTATTTTGTTTCCATCGAGAGCTCTGATATCATCGACTTTTTTATGTGAATGAACGAGGAAGAAATGTTAATAATATAAATATGGACTTAGCAACAATTCTCAGGGGGATCTAATAACTTGGTAGAATTCAATGCAAAACAAAACACAAGCTGCCCTTTTCTCTAGAAAAGCCGTCTCACATTGCCTAACATAACTTTGTCAGGGTAACCATACCACCGAAGTCCCATATCGATGCTTGGTATTACTATCGCAATAACCTTTCTTGGAGAAAATCACGTGAGGTCCATTGCCAAAAGTGCATCCCAAAAACTTGGTTTTGTTTCGTGCCAAGAGCTATTTCACCCCACTCAGCTGCTTATGATCTATAAGGCACAGATCCGACCTGTCCCGGAATACTGTTCCCATATTTGGGCGCGGCACCTAAACATATCCTGAGGCTATTGGATTCTGTCCAAAAGGGCAATTCGTCTCGTCGGTGATCCTCGCTTACAAACTCGCTCACTTGTCTGGAACACCGTAGAAAAGTTGGCGATTTGTCTCTATTTATAGATATTTTCATGGGCGATGCTCTTCTGAAATATCAACAATCGTTCCTGCTTTGGCAGTCTCTTCGAGATTAACCCGTCAAGTTCAGTCATCACACCTTCGTGGTCACTTTGGAGACCTGCAGAACATCACTTTCCAAAGACTCGTTCATCCAACGAACAGCGAGGCTTTGGAACTCGTCTAGGGAGGTGTTCCCCGAGGCATACAACCTCAGAAATTTAAGAAGAACACCAACTCCTACCTTCTTTCCCTTGGTTCCCACGATGTTCTCTGAACATTATAGGATATCCCTTTTCGTGGGAACCAGAACATAAAAAAAAAAAAAAAATGTTGCTGTAGCGCAACTGTAGTCGCTTCTAAAACCACATTGTTTTATGGTGGATTTATGCAACACCAATTAACAATTATCAAGTAACAATTATAAGTTGAACCATCATCCTACAATGGCCGTGTTTATGCAGACAAGTAACAATGATCATTTAACAAGTAGAAAGTTGGCCAACTTTTAACTTACTTACTTTAATTGAACCAAATTTTCTTCTAGTGCGCAACTAGTACGCAGATGACCGGATTGGTCCGTGCGATCACGAAAGCTAACCTAACTTTTATCAAACAAAATTTTCTGGTTTATTTTTGTTGTGGGTTGTGGCGTCTTTTGAAATTTTGTTTGTTTGTGAAAATATACTGTAAAAAACTTTTTAACAAAAAATTAAACCGACGAAAAAATCAACTGAAAAGCAAAAAATAAAATAAACCTTCTCAGTGTGGATTCATGCAGCACAAAATAACAATTATCAAATAATAAATAAGAAATAACATTTAGCAATATAAGTTGAACTCTTAGTTTTCAATGACTATGTTCATGCAGACAAATAACAATTATCATTTAAGAAATAACAAGTAGAATTGGGCCAACTTTTATCTTTTTACATTATTTGAACGAGATTTTCTTCTAGTACGCAGATAACCGCGGATTGGTCAAACTGATGATGAAAATAACCTCACTTTTTCTAATATTTGAGGTATTGTTTTTGGTTAGCATCAGTAACAAGTACCTACAATGATTCGGCCTCTTCTATTACATTAGACATTTTGAATTTTCACTTGTTTTTTATTATCGAGGGGACATCGAATTTCGGAAAAGTAGGGCTACCTAATTTAAATGCCTCGAATCTCCGTCTTGTGCGCATGCTTACTTTTTATTTCTTGATTGTTATTTTGAGTGCATGAATGCTACATTTTAATTCTTGTTATTTGATAATTGTTATTTCTTATTTGATAATTGTTATTTTGTGCTGCATGAATCCACACTTAGTCTTAATGTACAATTACAATGTCCCCGTCAACTACAACCCCCACACATCAGAACCCTACTTTGAGAGTTAAAAACAACGAAAGTTCGTTATCTATTCTACTTGCTAATGTTCAGTCACTCAGAAACAAAAAACTGCTTTTAGAATCAATATTATTAGAAGACTCTGAATACGACATAGTTTAGACGAACATCACCTAACAAGACAAGAGGCTGAAAGTTTTGCAATTAAAAATTATGACGTTTGTTCGTTTTATGCTAGATGTAACTTCGAAAGAGGTGGGGTAATGATTCTCTGTAAAGAAGGACTGAAGTACAAAAACAGAACTGACCTACAAAATCTATCGGTGGAAATACATTGTGAGATAACGGCTATTCAGCTGGTTGATTTTCAGCTCTTAGTAATCACAATTTATCGTAGCCCAAACGGAGATTTTGAAATCTTCCTAAAAACCTTCAATTTATTATTGAAAAAAATTTTTAACTTCAAAAAAGTTATCATAAACGGAGACTTTAATATACACTTTAATAATAAAAAACCCTAAGACTAAAAAATTTACATCATTGATAAATTCTTTAACTTTCAAGAAAAATCCACAAAAAAACGAATAATGAAAATACCCTTGATAATTTTCTCTTGAATTTTGAGACTGATGCACTCACGAGTGTGGAATCAGGCCTATCCGACCATAACATTGTTAATATGAAATTAATGCTAAGCGTGAAAATGGATGTAATAACAACAAAAGATATTACAGATCCTACAAAAATGAAAAAATAAATTTTATTTTTTCCAAAATTAGAGATGCAAAATTGGGATTTTGTTGATTGTAAGAATTGAGCATAAACGAAAAATTTTTAAAATTTATTGACATACTCAAGTCATGCATGGAAAACTGTTTTCCTCTCAAACAAAAAAAAATACAAATAACAAAACAAAGCAGTAACAAATCCTGGTATACAAATGAGCTCCGAATCATGAAAAATCAATTACAGCTCATATCAAATTATGCCAAATTTCTAATGATATGCATATAAAAAATTTAAAAAAGAATATCAAAACTATATAAACAAAGACTGAAAATTACAAAAAGAGAGTTTAATAATAGGAAAATAAGAATTCAAATGATATTAACAAAACATGCTGGGAAATAATAAATGAAGAGAGGGGTAAAACAAAAAATACCCAGAAATTAAACTAAGCGAAAACGACTTCTTTATTAACAAAGCAGATGATATTTATCACAATATAGTACAAACCCCATCACCTGTAACTTCTCCATTACCAGGAAATTTAAATTGCTTCCCAAGCTTTAAATTTAGGGAAATAACCTTTAACGAAACTAGGAATATAATAAATAAAATGAAAAATAAAACCAGTGCTGACTATTATGAGCTAAATATCTTTTTAATAAAAATAATCAAAAATATCATAATCTCACCCTTAACAAAGCTAATAAACGAAGCCATAAAATGCGGAACTTTTCCTGATTGCCTTAAAATTACAAACGTGATCCCAATACCAAAAGAAAAAATGCAGAAGAATTGTGTAAACTAAGACCCATCTCAATACTTCCCTGGTCGGTAAAATATTTGGAGCTGCTCTGAAATCGCAGTTAGTAGAACACTTTGAGGTACATAACATCATTCCAGATTACCAATATGGTTTCGGAGCGGAAAATCAACCACAGCGCTGTAATGCAGCTGGTAGATAAGATCGTCATAGGATTTCAGAAACGGTCCACACAGGAACAGTGTTCTGCGATCTTCAGGCTGGCATTTGATTGCGTGTCACATGAAATCCTGCTTAAGAAATTGGAGTGGTTTTAAATTTGAGGAAAACTCAATTAACCTAGTTAGATCATATCTATCGGAACACAGACAGTACGTTTTTTTGAATAATAAGGCATCTGATACCAAAGAAATAAAAAAAGGGTTTACCAAGGTTCGGTTTTGGGACCAATTCTATACTTAATTTATGTGATTGATTTCAAAACTGATGATGACTCTGAGATTACTGAATTTGCTGACGACACATCCTTACGCTCCAAAATACAAACTCAGGCTATAGTTAATGAAATGAAAGTAGCAGAATCGAATGCTGATAAATGGTTGACAAATAATAAATTAAAACTGAATACAAATAAAACGCTACATTACTTGTTTACACACAAACAACTGCCTGTAGATCAAAATGAATCGATCAAATTTCTTGGGTTCCAAATGGATCCAAAGCTCTCTTGGGAAAAACATGTAGATTTTATTTGCAAAAAATTGGCAAAGAGCATTTATGTTATAAGAAGTTTAATGGACATTTCATCTATTGAAACCATTATCACTGATTTGTTGAAAATATAAACAGGATGTTCATAAAATCAGTCGTGGATTTTTCAATTCACAGAAAAATCTTTCTATCAATATTCAATTGAGAATGTTTCCCTTTTCAAAATTATCACTGCTTATCATTCACTTTTTATGTCCCATATCTCTTATGGTCTAGTACTTTGGGGGCACTCACCTCATGCAAAAAGAGTGTTTGGACTGCAAAGAAAAGTTTTGCGAGTTATCTTCAAACTGGGTTATCAAGAAGACGTTAAAACAACATTTATTAATAATAAAATGTTTACACTACCTTCTCTTTACGTCTATTCGTGCATAAATTATGTAAAAAAATCCTCACTTATATCTAAATCAAAACGATTTTCATTCACATAACACAGACAATCACAACAAATTAAAATTGAATTCACAAGACTAAATCACTGCCGTTTTTCGAAAAATTATTATGGTCCTATTTTATTTAATAAACTACCAGAAGATATAAAAAACTTAAATACAGCTTCGTTTTCAAATTACATGAGGAATATCTGCTTGGAAAACGCTTTTATAGTATCGAAATTTTATCATTTGACTTCAACACCAACTAATATATTTCAAGTTACAATCTACGTAGACAAAAAAATAAATTATAGTTATGTATATTCTAGTGAAACAGTGATATTTATATTGTAATTGTTCACCTCTCATTTGTTTATTTAGTTATTTATTTAGTGTTTTTATTTATATACTCTTGACAAAACCTTATAATACTATTGTATTTCTTATGGTGAATAAAGGATATTCTATTCTATTCTAATGATAATTGAGCTCCTAAACTAATGTGAGTTACTAATTTTAATTCGGCGCCAAACAAACAATTATCGAAGATCATTATATTACTCTGAAGAAGTCATCAAAACGCAGCCGTGCATCTCGCTGCCATCATTTTACGCTTTACCTAATTCAATTGCTAGTTTGTTTAACGCCGACTCAAAATTAGTTACTAGTTTAGGAGCTCAAGACTAAGAATGTTTATTTTATTTTTTGCTTTTCAGTTGATTATTTCGTCGGTTTAATTTTTTGATAAAAAGTTTTTATTTTTCAATTTTTTGTGGCTGAAATCTACTTATTACTACCTACTTAATTTTTGATTACAAATCAAATCAAATATACTTTATTGTCCGAAGATAGATACATCTCATTGACAAAGTCTGGAATCCAAAATTTAAAAGGTAAAAGGTACAAAGGTAAAAAGGCAAAAAGTTAATAGTGCCAATATACACACAAATGTTAACAACAGTTTTTTGACAGTACACCAGATAGTAAATAAATAATACAAATAAAAGATTGGGGTCGACATTAACTAATGATTTAAAAATAAAATGGAAAATCTAAAAGGTTGCATCTTACTTGATCACATTAATTACAGTCTAAGTTAAATTGATCTTCGTAAAATTCCTCTGTAGTATAATAGGCCCTCACAACCAAGAACTCTTTCCACTTCTTTTCGGAATCTAAATACACTTTTTATTTCTTTTTAAATTGCTGGTAGGTGATTAAATAATTTTTGCTCTTGTAAATAAGGGAATTTTGAGTAAGAGCTGACGTACGGACGGGTAGAGCAATATGGTGTCTTAAACGTGTATTATATACTGAAGAGTTGTTTATTTCATTTCTGTATTTCTTGTGAATTAGACATACTGTCTCTAAAATGAAAAGACCTGCCAGTGTTAAAATCCTTTGCTCTAAAAACAATGGTCTACATGAATCGCGGCATTTGGCTTTACATAAACATCTAATGGCTCTTTTTTGGAGGGTAAAGACCCTTTCAAACAGTTGATGCGAACATATACCCCAAAAGCATATGCCATAGCGTAGATGTGACTCTACTAATGAAAAATAAACCTTCCTAGCATTAGCAATATCCAGTTCGTGAGAAACACTACGTACGGCAAAGCAACCCGATGCTAATCTTTTGCACAACTTGTTAATGTGGCTTTCGAATCTTAACTTTCCATCAATAAGTAATCCCAAAAACTTATTTTCCGCGGCATTGCTAATTTTTCCATCATCTAATGAAACCTCCCTGATGTTACATCTGAATGATACGATGTTCATTTTGTTGACATTGAATGATAGGAGATTTGCATCGCACCACTCTTTCACCCTTATTACATCCACACTGATGTGATCGAATTTTTGTTTGTTTGTTTGTTTTTAACCGCTTTCTTAGTTGTTTGACCAACCCTCAGAAGTTAATGAAAACTTGTACGAGTTAAGATCACGGGGACCTTACCTTTTATAGTGGGATCCGAAAAGATCGGTAATTGATTTATCATGCCATAGGATAGTGGTGTCATCCGCAAACATTGTTAATTTACCCTGGATGTCCAACTGATTCAGATCGTTGACATACAACAAGAATAACAGAGGTCCCAGAACCGAGCCCTGTGGGACACCAGAGTTGACAGCACATTCATTGGATTCAATTCCATTAAGTGAGACATTTTGGCGACGTTCAGTTAAGTAAGATCTAAACCAAGACAATGCATTGCCTCTGAATCCATATATTTCAAGTTTTTTCAGCAGTATTCTGTGATTTACGCAGTCAAACGCCTTAGATAAGTCACAAAAAACTGCCGCAGCTGCCTCTCTATCATTCAGATTGAGGTAAAGATTTTCTAGAAAGGAAAAAATTGCATCATTTGTGCTTTTTGAGGCTTGGAAGCCAAACTGACTGACTTCCAGAATACTTTCTTACCTAGCTTACTTCAACTATTAACTGTTAAATAATATGATTATCTACTTTAACTATTCATTGTTATAAAATATAAATTATTTTTGAAAGTTCTGGTTAGTTGATTTCATCACTTTGTATATAATTCCATCCTTTCATAGAATGTAATTATTGTGATATGCAGGAGGATCTGTCAATGTCAACTACATATGTGTGCCAATGTTCACAAGTGAAAAATCAATCATCCGTATTTTACTACCCATAGGGGTGGATTATTAAATTGGAATATGATCAACTATGAGGTATACCCTATCTAATAAAAAAGAATCATCCAAATCGGAAAACCCACTACAAAGTTATGCCTGATAGAATCGGTTAACGGACCCGAAATTGTGATCAATATCCTTCATTTTGCTACCCTGAGGGGTGGATTTCATCTTTTAAATTCAAATGGGACCAACTTCGAAGTACACCCTTCCAGAATTATCGGAATCGGACGTCTCAGTAAAAAGTTATGCGTGGTCATGCATAAAATAAAAATATACGAGTCGACTAGAGAACCTCCTCCTTTTTGGTTTCGTCAGTTAAAAATGGAAATTGATGATGCTATTTTGATCGACCTCGTTCGGTAATTTCCCGCGTTGTATGCTTACGTTTCTTCCTTAATTGTTTTGAATGTGTATAAATGCCATCATTTTCGTTACTTGTTAATTGATAATTGTTACTTGATAATTATTAATTGGTGTTGCATAAATACACCATTAGTGGTAATATATTATGTTGCTCAATGTAGGATCTGATTTGGTTTTCCATAATTTTTTGAGAATGTGGGAAGGACGCTGATTGAACTCAGGTCATTATAACTCTGGGGCGGGGTTGAAAAAAAAATCATGTTATTTTTTGTAAAACATCAAAAATTCCTTTTATTTTGAAAAAATCAGGATTTTTTTGATTTTTTTTTATTATCATTGATTTTTTTCTTATAAAATAAGACAAGTTGGTATTTTCAACACGTTTTTAATTTTTCCCACCGTTCCAAAAATTTCAATGTCGAATGTCGAATTTTTAGTTCTGTTTTTTTTTCATTAACAACTAATAAAAGCTTGTTTTTAACTTTTTTTTGTTTATTTATTTTTTAGTATATAGGATGTTGAATAACTAGTTTAGTAATTTCTATCTAATTTATTTTTGAATTTTGACAAAAAAATCATAATTCCGACCCCGAAAACTAGATACCAATTTTAATAGAATCGGACCATAATCACAAAAATTGTCCGCCATTTTGGTTTTTTTCTAACAAAAATTTCATAATGCATTGTCACCGGAATCATGTACACCTGCCAAATTTCAAATCAATTGGACAATTAGAAGTGGGTCACATTTAACTTGCAAGATTTGATTACAGACAGACAACACCGGGACAGGTGAAACTGAATAAAAGCTTGTAAAAAGACCCTATCTGGATACAATTTATAGAAAAATCTAATGAAACAGAAGGAAAATCTGGGAATAGAGCTATATGCAAAAAATGTAGACATGAAATGCAAGTTCACTGGCAAAACATCAACATTTGGTTTAGTATATTCCAAACTCAGAAATCGATTTGGAACGGAAAAAGCTGCAGGCATTATTTAGATACAGTGGTATAATTTTTTTTATATAATGAAGCATTAGTAAAAACTCAGTTTTTATTTTCTCTTAATTATAACTTATCAGAAATGTTGATTTTAATCATGATTTAAATTGAAAAAATAATGTGATTTAATTCGCGATATAAATCATATACCTTTGTTTGTTTCATCTTCCGGACATCCTAGAATGTTTATATAAAGCAAATTTCAATCTTTTTTCCAGGTGTGAGTCTAATCACCCGCAAACTTGGAAATGCTGCTTCCCCTGTTATCGACCTCCAAAAGGAAGGTGAGGAGTACACCCTGAACTCCAGTTCGACGTTCAAGAACGTCGTGCTCAAGTTTGTTCCCGGTCAGGAATTCGACCAGGACACTCCCGACGGCCGAAAAGTGAAAGCCGTCATCACAGTGGACGGCGACACTCTGAAGGAAGTACAGACCAACACTGATGGTTCCAAAACCACCATCGACAGAACGTTCAGTGCCGATGAAGTCAAAATGGTAAGGATGGTGATTCACAGCTCAACATTCCCCACCAATCCTTTCTCATTCTCAGCCGTGTTTCCTCTCCGAAGCGACCCTTGGACACGTTCTCATTGCACCAGTTTTGCTTACACAGGCTAATCTTTGTTTCTTAGAGAGGTTGATTAGTTCTTAACCCCATGCCACTGTACCATAAGTGATGATTGGACTAACTATTGCTGTGTGCATCCTCTGTTTTTGGTGGGCAATTATAAATGAATTGAGAGCGAAAAATAGGGTTAATACAGTGAAAACTGAATTGACCTCTGATGAACAGAACTCCTTCTATTGCGGAAAAAATTAAATTCAGAACAGATCCGATGAAATATTTGGAAAAAATGTCTGTCAAACAAAATTTCTTTTTTATACCACGAAATAAAACAAAACTTCCTTGGATTGGGACATTTCTCTAAAACTCTTTGAAAAATCGCCGGATAATGCTTTAAATGTTCTGGCAGATATAATTTCTCATTTTCTAGAGGATCTTTCCCATCATGTACAATTATAATAATCATTTATTTATTGCCCAACAGGTAAAACCCAATTACAGGACATAATCAAATACATCAGTACTGTTAAGTAGTAGATAACTAACGAGTAATATGCCAATACATAAAGGTGGAGACCATAACACTCCTGCTAATTTCGGACCGATTTCCCTGCTACCGATTCTCTCAAAAATAATTGAAAAACCGTTTAAAAGGAGAGTGACTTCTTTCCCTAAGGAACTCAATATTCTGAGCCCCCTTCAATTTGGGTTCCAAGCCTGCAAAAATACTCAGGATGCTATCTTTGCATTCCTAGAAAACCTCTACCTCAACTCAAATGATCGAGAAGCAGCGGTAGTTGTATTTTGTGACCTATCCAAGGCCTTTGACTGTGTGAGTCACCAAATATTACTACAGAAGCTAGATGTCTATGGAATCAGAGGTACTGCACTACGTTCAGATCATATGTATCTGAGCATCGCCAAAATGTGCTACTTAATGGAGTTGAATCCAAGGAATGTGAAATTAACTGTGGTGTCCCGCAAGGCTCGGTCCTGGGACCTGTCTTATTTCTATTATAGCTCAACGATTTGATCCAAGTGGACATCCGGGGAAAATTCACCGTTTGTACGGACGATACCACAATCCTATGGCATATCCATCACTGATCTGTCTGACCACATCAGTGTGAACTTAAATAAGGTTAAAGAATGGTGTGATGCCAATCTCTTATCCTTCAATATAAATAAAACGAACATTGTCTCACTTAAATGTGATATCAAGGAAATCCCCTTGGCGAATGGAACAATAACAAATGTTGCGGAGAATAATTTAGGGCTCCATGTCGATGGAAAATTAAGATTTTAAAGCCATATCAGTAAACTATGTAAACGGCTAGGTGCAAGTTGGTATTCGGTACGTGTTGTCACCAAGCAGCTAGATATTGCTTATGCTAAAAAAGTTTACTTTTCTTTGATTGAGACCCATTTACGATATGGCATCTGGGATTATGTCCACAGTACCTCTTCGACATGTTCTTTATTCACTATCTTCCATCGTTCAAGATAACCTCTTATGGTGTATTCATGTTGAAAAGGGAAACATTCTCAATTGAATAAAAATATTTGTGAATTGAAAAATCCACGATTAAAATGAAGTAATTTTTTCTTAATATCTAACAGAAAACAACTACTTCCCCGGCTAAAGCCACGCTGGACATTGAACTACATCTCAGATAGATATTGAGAAAGGACTCTAACTCGAAAGGAAAAATCTAAAATAAAAAATTTGCATTTTCATTCAGATAGTTACTTGATTTTCAATTCCAGTCTTAATAAAGAACTCACATAGATGAATGAGGCGAAGAAGAATGTTTTCCAAAAGAGGGTACTCACCAGAAATCATTTCTATCATTGATGCAAGAGAGGTATCGCATTCACTAGGTCTTTAATACATTTTTGTTGACGAAAATCTATTTCACGCTTCCAAGGTCATCAGGAAGAAATGGGAAACACATTTTAATTGTGGATTTTTCATTTCTCAGAGACATCTTTCGTCCAAAATTCAATGTTTCCCGTTTCAACGGCTTTAAGATATTTATGCAAAGCCAAATATTGAGATTCTTGTCGTGCATTATTTCTTGAACGCAGGATTCTAACATTGTCATGTCTTCTCATTCTAGAGACGGTATACCTCATACACAAAAAATATAGGGATTGAAATGGAATGCTTATAAGGTAATGTCCTAATTTTCCTTTCTTGTGGTAGTTAATTTTGTGCTTCGTTATAATGGACAGTAAATCTTGCGATGATATCAATCAAGTACCAGAAATAAATGAGTCCACAGCCACTTGGTATTTTTCTTCTTGAAACATTAATGAACTTTGGGTAACAATAATGAAGGACCGCCTGTCTATCAAACAGGACAGAAATGGTAAGCAGGTTTGTTGAAAGATAAGGTATTTTCGATACCTTACATGGAACTTCTCATAATCAGCTCGTTAAAGGAAGATGTACATTTTGAACTGTCAACGTGACAATGGTTGTATTCTATTCGGAAAATCAGCTTCTCACAAGTATTTTCTGTATGGAAATTGGAAAGTTTACTCACTAAACTTAGTCGGATTGCGGAAATAACTTTATCTTCTCTTATTAGCGTACTTACACTCTTTTTCGGAAATAAACGGTGAACTTGTTATGAAAAAACAATCAGAATTCGTGACAGATTTTTCTAGCATGACATTTCTATCATTATTACATGCCTACTTGATTTTATTTTCAACGAGACACAAAACTGAGGAAATTGAACAGGGCTGGCCTCAGACATTTTGGCAAGCTAATTTTCAACATTTTTAACCATGTTTAAACAGGGATAAATTAAAAAACACCTCAATATACAACGCACAACTATCATTCCATATTCCTTTCCCAATACCCACATCAGCTTTTACAGAAAACTCACTAATCTACAAAAGCAGAAAAATATTCAATCATCTTCCCATCACCATAAAAGAAATTCAAAATTGCATTCAATTCAGAAAAGAAGTAAACAATCTCTTGGTTGTGAAAGGCTATTACACTCTACATGAATTCTATCAAGACTCCTTCTCCTAATTTCAAAAATTTATATTACCAAACCAAACTGTGATTTAGTACTATTTGTTGTTTTATATTATTAGGTGTGATTGTTACTCGTTGAGTGTTCAGATTTTATACATATAATGACTTAACTCTATTGTTTGTCATTGTGATTTTTAACCATGCTTTGTCAAATGAGAATATTATTTCTTCAGACAATAAAGTGCTATTTCTTCTTCTTCTTTCTTCTTCATTCCAAAGTTGCTGTACACTATTGGGGCTTTATTGTTTACTTCTTCAGAGTAGGATAAGACCATGATTTGTCCATCTATTTCCATGGTCTTGATATTGTGTTATCTTTATTTTCTTGTAAAGGCTACAAAGGTAGTCTTAGTGGGAATGATATCGTGTTGAGTCTTTTTTGAACTATGATTATTGATAAAAAAACAAAGTATCTACAATGTACATCCTATTCAAAAGTATTTTTTGTTTTTTTTTTTAATTCAACAATGATTCTACTCATATTTTTTTCTGAATAAGAGTTTTGTAACAGTCCAAATCCTACTTTGGAAATAATCTTTGAATATATACTTCACATTTATAACAATTTAGATTTTTTGCATTATTATTTTTTTTCAGGTGATGTCGATTGGAGATATATCTGCCACAAGAATCTACAAACTACAGGCCTGATGTAAAAATGAGCTTTAAATTATTCCAATTTTCTGTATTTTCATGTACTGATCCTATATAGATAATCAGTATATCATTTGATGGCTGAATTATTGTTGAACTGAGTTTATTTGATTTGTTTAAAGAACATTTTGTACTGAAAAATACATTTTGATTCAAGTTGATTGTTCATTTTATTGTAAACCCATATTTGGAAATATAATACAATTTGTCCATGTCCCTTTCTGATTTATTCATTTATGAAGATTCCCTTAAGATCCATGGAAGGGAGAGGGTGTCTATGCTTGATAGACTGCAACACCTGATCTCAACTGCTGTGCTCTAAAACTTCTATCAACGCAACAGAACATCGAAAAATTCAGAAATTTTGAGAAACTTGTAGAATATCATGACCTACCCTATTCTTAACGCCTGTGACCGAAGTTGAGGTCATTTCGGTCAAAGAGTATACAAAATAAAAAGTACTGGTATAGATGAAATTCCAATTCAATTGCTCAAAACATTTGTCCATGAAATAGCTGGCATCTTGACTAATAAATATGTCTTTTTAATATGGAACATTCCCAGATGGATTAAAATTGGCTGTAACCAAACCTTTTCACAAAAACGGCAATTTCACAGCCAAGGGAAACTTTTGACCTATAATATAAGCCTTTTAACATGTTGAAAAGGGAAACATTCTCAATTGAATATTGATAGAAAGATTTTTCTGTGAATTGAAAAATCCACGATTAAAATGAAGTTATTTTTTGTGAATGTCTAACAGAAAACAACTACTTCCCCGGCTAAAGCCACGCTGAACATTGAACTACATCTTATAGATATTCTGAAAAGGCCCTAACTCAAAAGAAAAAATCTGAAATTGAAAATTTGCATTTTCATTCAGATAGTTATTTGATGTTCTATTCCAGTCTTAATTAAGAACTCATAAAGATGAATGAGGCAAAGAAGAATGTTTTCCAAAAGAGAGTACTCACCAGAAATCATTTATAACATTGACGCAGGAGAGACATCTGATTTTATGAACATCCTGTTTATATTTTCAACAAATTAACCTTTTAACATGTTTCTCGAAAATATTTGAAATTGCAATGGCTCCAAGTATTCTATCCTTTAAAAACTTTTACATGTTTTCTGTGCAGAAACATGGATAAAATATCGAATCAGTCAGTTACATAGTCCTAAGAGCTTTGGAAACAGGAGACTTGTCTTGTAGTGTCTTTTTGAATACAGTGTCTGACAAATCCACTACTCAGTAAATTATGCAGATGACTCAAACTTTTTACTAACTTGCTCAAATTTTGTTATATTATTTTTAAATTAAAGAAAAAAACCATCCTCGAGCAGAAATCGAACCTGCAACCTTTGGATTTCTAGTCCATACTCTAACCATCTGAGCTATCCCACAACAACTAACATTAAATTCTAAAGCGAAATGCAGTGGAATCTGTGGCCTCGATAGCTAGATGGTTAGAGTATGGACTAGAAATCCAAAGGTCGCAGGTTCAATTCCTGCTCGATGATGTTTTTTTCTTTAATTTAAAAATTTGTCTGCAAATGCTACAATTTTCATTTACTATTCACAGGCGCTATATTTCTCCTTTGTATTTATAATTGGCATCCTAGAATCTTATTGTTTGTGAGCGTATTTATTTATTAATCTACTTTTTTTGACATGTTCAATTCACTTGGCTGGAGTAATGAACTAATAAACGATTTTTTCTTCTATAAATTTATTGTCCAGTTTCATAAAGGTTCTCGAATTTTTTACAAGATTACAATACTTGACCTCTGGGGGGGCGGACAAGTAAAAATACAAATATAGGTATATTTCGAACTCATGGTATGAATTTATCTGTTGAGGATATACAACCACTACTGCAGTTCTTTTGACATACTGGTTGCAAATTAATAATTTTATATCTTTTCCCTTATGACAGACAGCACAGCATTCTAATTGTATGACATGTAAAGAAACTCCATTATAAAGCATTCATTATTTATTGAAAAAAATGTGGTTTCAGCACAAAAAACTTACATTTATCACCTGCCTCTTAAGTAAACAAAAAGAAACATCACCTATAACATCCTCTATTCATCTAATATTATTAGGAATATTGGGATACATTTTATTTCATCAGGTAGTTTTTCAATATTAATTGAAACTTAAAAAAACAGCGAGTTCATTGAAGTTTGTCAGTTTGTTCTTTTGATGAAGATGTTTGTACTGTTTCTGGTAAAGATTGTAGGTTATTTATTTTTGTAATTGAAATCATTTGTTCAGCTTGAATAAATATAAAATAGAAGGGCAATAGTCGAAGTGAGGTTGGCTAATTGATTTATATACTGAGATTTTCATTTCCATTAATAGATCACCAGAGATTCTAGAAAAGTTTTTTTGTTAATATATTCAAAATGCTTTTTAAATTACAACAGTATTGATAGGATGGCGTAAACTAGCTTTAATTGTATTTCTCACTTTAGAAATAGGGATATTAGTACTTATCGATGTGATGTCTTAATTCGCATAATAACATTATTACAAGACAGACAAAAATGTAATTATTTCGAAATGATATAGTAGCTGCGTAATTGGAAGAAATAGAATAACTTTAGATCATTGATTCAAAGTTAAACCTTTGGGAACATCGAATTTGTATTGCAGTGTGAATGGTATAAAAAAAAGTCAAGAATTTGTTGTTGTGAATACTAATTCAGTACCATTATTAGGCTTGAAGTCTTGTATGGATCTCAATTTCATCAGAAGACTTGATGTTGTTCAAGAATGTAAATAAATTAAATTATGAAACTTAATGATGATTTGTTCATGGGTGTTCAAGGATAAATGTACAATTATATTAGAGCAAGACAAAAAACCAATTGTTAGGCAGAAAAATTTAAATCTACTTTAGAAGACCTCGAGAGAAAGGGAGTCATCGAAAAAATATTAGAGGATGTTGAGTGGGCCATCAATTTGGTAATTGTAGAAAAACCGAATGGAACCCTCAGAATGTGTCTAGATCCATGTGATTTGAATAAAGTTATAAAAAGAGAGTAATATTACTTGATACCAAAAGTTGAAGAAATTTGTGCTCAACTCACGGCTATTTTTTTTTTTCTGTTTTAGATTTGAAGGATGGTTTTTATCATGTGGAATTAGATCAGAAGTCTAGTGATCTTTGTACATTTGGCTATTATAAATTTCTAAGACTTCCGTCTGGATTAAGTCTAGCTCCAGCATTTTTCCAAAAAGGCAACTACAAAAACTTTGGTGATATACAAGGTGTCATAATTTATTTTGACGACATATTGATATGTGCTTAGACTATTGAAGAACATGATATAATTTTGAATAACGTTTTTGAGAGGGCCAAAATGTCAAATGTGAAATTCAATCCGAATAAATTTCAATTTAAAGTTCGGCGCGTTAAATATTTAGGTCATACGTTTTCAGAAAATTGAAGTAAATGAAGATAGAGTGAAATCTGTAATGAATATGGTACCACCAAATAATAAAACTGAGCTTCAGAAAATATTGGGAGTTTTCAATTATTTTCGAAATTCCATCCTGAATCTAGCTGAAGTTACTGCCCCTCTTAGAGATCTATTAAGGAAAAATGTTTCATTTTCTTGGACAGATTATCATAACAAGGCTTTTATTGCAATGAAAGAATTGCTTTCCAAAGCGCATGTACTTAAAAACTTTGATAAAAAAAAGCAGATGCTTCTAAAAATGGATTGGGATGTTGTTTGTTACAGGAACATAGACCTGTTTTCTTTGCTTCAAGGAGTATGATTGATACTGAAGTAGATTATGCACAAGTAGAAAAAGAATTGTAAGCTATTACATTTGCTGTACAAAATATTCATTATTTCATATATGGATGAAAACTAATAACTGTTTGGACAGATAATAAACCTTTGGTGTCGTATCATGAAAAAAAAATCTGATATCACTTCAGCAAAACTTCAGAGATGAAAACTGAAGTTGGTTAAATATAATTTGGAAGTCAAATATATCCCTGGAATTTTTTTACATGTTGCTGATCTTCTATCTGGAAATTTCAAAAAAGAATTTATTGAGGATGATCCATCAGTGTTGGGAGTTGTACACAATGTGCATTCTATTGTGAATATTTCAGATGAGAAAAAGAAAAAATGCCAAGAGAAAACTGAAAAAGACAGTATTTTGAACAAAATCATCAATACTGTGAAGAGGGTTGGCCTGTTATTGTGGTAACAAGATAAATGGTAAATTGAAAAAGTATTTACCTTTGAGAAGTGAGTTACAGGTCACAGATAATATATAGTGTTCCTCAATAACAAAATTGTTGTGCCATATTCATTGATATGTTAGGCTTGTTACATGAAAGTCATTTCGGTGTGGTTAAAACGAAAAGTAGGGCTAGGGAAGTGTGTTCATCAATAAATAAAGACATCGAAGATTGTTTAGCAAAATGCAGAATTTGTGAGGAATTCAAAACTAACAATGTTAGGGAACCCTTGATTCCCCATCAGGTGCCAAATAAATCGTTCTCAAAAATTGCAGCTGATATTGGTGAAGTCAAATTATTTGATTATTTCTCAAAGTGGCTTGAAATTGTTCCAATAACAAATAAAACTGCTGAAGAAATTATACATAAATTTAAAATTTGTTTTGCTACACACGGTGTACCCGATTTGTTGGTTTCTGATAATGTACCATTTTCTTCTTTCAAAATGAGAAATTTTACAAGAGAATATAATTTTAATATTGTGACCCGTAGTCCTCGATACCCTAAGAGTAATGGGTTAGCAAAAAGCGGAGTAAAGATTGCAAAAAATAATAAAAAAAAAAGTTGTGATTTGAATCTTGCACCATTGAATTATAGAGTAACTCCCATAGAAGGTATTGGTTTGTCAAATGCTCAACTAATTATGAATAGAAGTTTGAAGACAAAAATACCAGTTCAGATGATGCTCATACCCAAATATTGAAAAAACAAGCACTGGCAAAGCGTCAACACGACAAAGTTTGTAGAAAAAAAAAGAATCAAATGTAGGGTAAAACATAACTATAAAAAAAATCAATCAATGGTAGTACTCCACGTTCTTATAAAGTTAAAGACGCTGATGGAACTGAGTATAGAAGGAACAGTGTACATTTGAGGGTTTCAAAAGGTGACAATTCAGTGAGTGAACATAAAAATATATGTGATAATGGCTCAGAGAAGGGAGAAATCAATGCTGATGATTCATTGGAAAATGAAAAAAAAAATGTCAACATCAAGTGAGGAGCCATCATCATATATTCACCAGAAACATTACAGAAGTAAACGTAATATTTATAATGAAATAAATATAAAATTCTGAGTGAAATATAGTGGAAAGAGGAGATGTGTATTTCTATTTCTATTGGTTAAGTTACAGTTGTATACTCTGTATTCATGTATATAGAATCAGGGCATTCATAAGTTGATGACCGCTGTCAATTTTGACAAAAAATTGTAAGTCTTTGTGAATAAGTAAAAGATATAAAAGTGTAATAGACTGTTTCATTTAATAAATATAACAGGGTCAGCCAGAAATATATAATATTCAAGTGTTTTTCTAATACACAATTATGGGGTTCTTTGCATTTTTGGGACTTCACAGGTTGTGACCAATCATCAATTTAGGCACAAATGGCCTTGGAAGTCTTGCAAATTAAGCCATCGTTATCTTTAATGAATTCGAAAAATTGTCTTATTTCAGCGAAGTATTTATAAGGTTCAAGAATACGTGGCCCATATGTGTTTTAAACATATTTTTGAGAACTTTGGAATTCATCGTTTCAAAGATATCAATTTTATTATCTAGTGCATTTTTCAATTAAGAAAGTTAAACTAATTTGAACTTAGAGCAGCTGTTATACAAATTACAGTTCATATTGTTCAATGATTCAATCTCATCTATACCTTCTACTATTTGGCTTCTACAGGGTGACCCTGGGGTAAGTGTAAGCACCATAACTTTTTTTTATCCAAGCTATCGACTTGATTTTTTTTAAACGATAAGTCCGACAATGAGGCATTCTCTAAAAATATTTCTATTTATGTAAAGGATGTCCCAAAATAAGACACATAACTAAGTTACGTTTTTTTTAATGGCAATCACCCTTGTTACATTTTTTGATTCGCCACTAAATTGTCGATATAACGCACCTGGGTTTCTTAGACTTAGACCGACAGAAAAATTCAAAACTTCAGAACCATTCAAGAAAAGTATATTGACTTCAAATATTTCAAAGGTATATAATTTCTTATTTTGTAAAAAAATCCAATTATTGTTTTCTTAATTTTTCAATACGTTTTGACCATGATAGATTTTTATCTATGAAGAGCCCAAGAAATTTAATTGTAGAGGAGTATTTGATATTTTCATTATTTAATTTGATATGATCTTCCAAATCAATAGATGTATTCTTCCAGACTATAATAATAATAATCAACCAATAAGAATAACAATTTGTTCACAAAGGGCTTGCACGTGGATAATACAGGGTGAGTCAAAAGGATTCCCGTGGTTGCTCCTTAATGTATCACTATTTCGATTTCTTATATTTTTTTTGTCAAAGGGGCCATCTAAGACCACCTTCCAAAATAATTTTCATTCATACAGGGTGCATCATTGATGCGTGGCTAACCAAAGTTGTTTGTTTTCAAATGAAACACCCGGTATATTTTCATATATTCCGATCGACTGTTCCATTGGCTGCTCAACGATTTTTTCAATTTTGAATTTTGTTGCGGCGTTGCCGAGTTATTAAAAAAAAAAAAAATTTTGTAGACTTCTTTTCGAAAAATTACCTATTTCACATTTTGAAATATTTAGTAAAGATAATTGGGGAATCGTTGGTCGATATGATGATGTTCATTGAGAATACCAAGAATTTGGAATAAATTGTACAGGATGTTCGATACAACAACACAAACTTAGCCATTTTCAAACTTCGGTATTTTGAAATTTTCAAATGGAACACCCTGTATATTTTCATTTAAATCAACTCCTTTTTAACGACTCTACACTTTTCATCCCCGACGTCATGTACCTTAAACAACCTGTTTCCGAGATATTCTGGTTTAAAGGAATTGTTCAATATCAAATCAACAATTCTATAGATTTTTTTATCTACATGTTTGTTCATAGAAAATACTGATACTGAATGATTTTTCAATTATTTTTTTCCATCTTCAAAGCATTCTTGGCAACTCATTAATAACTAGCATAGCAAAAGAAATTTTCAAATGTAACTATTTTTTCTAGTTTAGTTATCCATGACAACCGCTGAAAAAATTACTATTGGAACTTGTAAATAGAGGTAACTGTCAAACTACAATCCAGTTGTGTTAAAAATTATTGTGGTATTATGAATTATCGTTTAGAGGACATGGTTAAAATGGTGTATGCTTTGGGGGAAAGTGATGGCAATTGCTTACTGGCATCTAGATTATACGAACAAAAGTTTCCTGAGAGAAGACATCCAGACCAGCGAGCATTTCGAGATCTCAAAACAAGATTTGAGGAAACGGGAAAAGTATATTACAAAAAGTTTGAACGTGCTTGTCCTGTAACGAATGATGAAAATACTCTTGATATTGCATTGCATATTACCGAGAATCTCCATGTGAGTACACGTATTTTGAGTAAGGAGTTGGGAATATTTCAAAGTAGTGTTTCTCGGATGGTGAGAAAATGCAATTACCATCCATATCATATGCAGTTAATGCAGGAGCTGACTGAAAGATATTTTCCAAAGCTAATACGGTTTTGCCAATGGGGTGTAGATAAAATCAACCAAGAACAACAATGGCCATGTGAATCGGTATAATACGCACTATTATGCAACTGAAAATCATCATTTTGCTAGATATGTCAATCACCAACAATGTTGGTCACTGAATGTTTGGGGAGGTATCATTGGAAGGCGTGTAATTGGGCCCTTTTTTTTCAACGGTCATCTCAATGGAAGAAAATATCTAAGATTTCTGCGAAGTCATTTATCAAATTTAAATTGTATATCTTGTTCTCCTGACTATTCCTATATGGTATCTGTAACTATTGAAAGGAAAATAAAGCTATTTATTTATTTAAAGCAAATATTTGGGCCCAGCGGAAACATTTTATCTTTTTGTGATTCACCATCTATTTCTTCGATTATTTTATTTCTACTTTCGAAATAATATGTGTTTAGCATATCTGGAATCTCGTTAATATCCTTTATTTTCTGTTCGTCGTTGGTCTGGAGTTTGGTTATTTTAGTATTTATCGCCGATAGTAATGGTTGGAGTGTATTCCTCATTTGTTTTGGATATCCTTTACAGTTGTCAATTTTGTTTTGATAAAATATTTGTTTTTGCTCCCTTATAACCCGATTTACGTTATTTCTGGCTTTTTTATAGCTTTCCTTATCCTCGACCATCTCAGATTCCTTAAATAGTTTATATGCATTATCTCTCATTACAAGAGCAGTTCTAAGGGTATCATTGCCCCACTTCTTAGATCTGCCTTTCTTTTTTTGGAGCTGACATCCAGACATTTTTTCAAAGTATTGGTGAAAAAATGAAATGAAAATTGATTTGTTGAAAATATAAACAGGATGTTCATAAAATCAGATGTGGAATCATCTGCGACTGAAAGATAAACTTTAGTCACTATCTTCCATCGTCAAGATAACCTCTTGTGGGATATTCATGTTGAAAAGGGAAACATTCTCAATTAAATATTGATAGAAAGATTTTTCTGTGAATTGAAAAATCCACGATTGAAAGAAGTTATTTTTTGTGAATGTCTAACAGAAAACAACTACTTCCCCGGCTAAAGTTACGCTGGACATTGAACTACATCTGATAGATATTCTGAAAAGGCCCTAACTCAAAAGAAAAAATCTGAAATTGAATATTTGCATTTTCATTCAGATAGTTATTTGATTTTC
Organism: Gonioctena quinquepunctata; assembly: GCA_018342105.1. NCBI lineage: Eukaryota > Metazoa > Arthropoda > Insecta > Coleoptera > Chrysomelidae > Gonioctena > Gonioctena quinquepunctata. The sequence continues at coordinate 12,063 of JAFIRS010005997.1, read as the reverse complement.
TATTCCAGTCTTAATTAAGAACTCATAAAGATGAATGAGGCAAAGAAGAATGTTTTCCAAAAGAGAGTACTCATCAGAAATCATTCGTAACATTGACGCAGGGGAGATATCGCATTCACTAGGTCTTCAATACATTTTTGCGGTTGTATGATTGTTAGACATTCACAAAAAATAACTTCTTTCAATCGTGGATTTTTCAATTCACAGAAAAATCTTTCTATCAATATTTAATTGAGAATGTTTCCCTTTTCGAAATGAAAATATTTATTTAAATAGGAAAGAAATCCTAATATACAAATACGTTACATAATATAATAATAATATACGCTTACGTTACATTTTTTACAATATATATATATATATATATATATATATATATATATATATAATCAGCTTACTGATAGATTCATTCTTTATCTTTAATTAATCTTATTTCTAATATATTCAAGTAGCATTGATTTGAAAGAATTAAGTGTTGAACATTCTTTTATGTGGTTTGGAAGCTTGTTATATATCAAAAGTCCTTGGTGGAATAAAGAATTCATGGTTTCAGCATAATTAGTTCTCATAACATAAAAATCAGTAGTATCATGGTTGTGTATTTGATGACAAAATGTTATATATTCCCCAAAGTAAGCGGGGCATAAATTATGCAATATTTTAAAAATAAATGCCATTGAAAAATAGAACAGACTATCCTTAACAGATAACCAATTCAACACATTCAGCATCAATTGAGTAGGTGTATACCTGTTACATCTAAGCACAATACGCATACCTCTATTCTGAAGTTTTTGGAGATCAGCAATCTTATTATTACTCATTAAGTCGAGCAGACTAGCACAGTATTCAAAATGTGGTTGTATGATTGTTCTATAAACTGTTATTGAAGTTTGAACACTTAAATTTGATGTGACTCTAGACAGGAAGAAAAGCTTTTTACAAATGTTTTTTGATGTATAATTAAAATGATTATTTAATGACAAAGTATTATCAATCACCGGTTTAATCTCTGTCGACTTCAATTTTCTCATTGAATATTTCTATATTGATCTGGTCTATGTCAATTTGACTATATTTATATTTAGATGTCATTATCATTGCCTTAGTCTTTTGCACATTCAGCTTTAGTTTATTAATATTCAAAAATTCTGATATGTTCTTCAGAGAGTTATTAATCTTTTCAATTGCCGTATTTAGACTATGGTCACTTGTAACTATTATAGTATCAAATAGCACTTTTCGTCAATATTATTATTTCACTCTTGATAATCTATTATTGATGCGCAAAAACCCAAAGAAAAAGTTGGTTGAGTTATCTTGAATGGTTCTGAAGTTATGAATTTTTCTGTGGGTCTATGCACGACGCTATTTTTAACCGACGAAACCAAAAAGGAGGAGGTTCTCTAGTCGACGCTTATATTTTTTATTTTTTTTATGTGTGACTACGCATTACTTTATACTGAGACGTCCGATTCCGATAATTCTTTGTTCAGTGGATAGGGTGTACTTCGAAGTTGAATTTAAAAGATGAAATCCACCCCTAAGGGTAGCAAAATGAAAGCTATTGATCACTCACCCTCTGAATTCTGGTCCGTTACCCGATTCTATCAGGCATAACTTTGTACTGGGTTTTTCGATTTGGATGATTCTTTTTTTATTACATAGGGTATACCTCATACTTGATCATATTTGGATTTCGAATGGAATTATCCACCCTTAAGAGTAGAAAAATAGGGGATAATTGATTTTTCACTTGTGTGGCACACATATGTAGTTGACAATGACAGATCGCTATTGTCATTATTTTTGTTCTCCTACATCCGTCACAATCATTATATTCTTTGAGAGGATGGAATGATATACAAAGTAATGAAATAAAGTAACCAGAACAACAAAAATAATGTATATTACAACAAATAGTAAAAGTAGATAATCATATTATTTAACTGGTAATAGTTGAAGTAAGGTGGGTAATTAAGTATTTTGGAAGTAATCAAAAGTAAGCTCCTAAAGTAATGTAAGTAACTAATTTTGAGTCGGCGCCAAACAATCAACGAAGATCATCAAATTACTTCAAAAAAATTATCAGAATGTCTCCGCGCAACTCGATGCCATCATTTTACGCTTTACCTAATTAATTTGCTTATTTGTTTGGCACCGACTCAAAATTAGTTACTTACATTACTTTAGGAGCTTAGTTATTGAGACTAAGAAGGTTTATTTTATTTTTTACTTTTCAGTTCCGTATTTCGTCGGTTTAATTTTTTGTTAAAAAGTTTTTATGACACATAAACTGAAATAAGTCCAAAATTATTGCAGATAAGTCTAACAGACCAGGGTGCGTTTATCGATAATTTGGTGGAGAATCAAAAAATTTAAACAAAAAGGGGGTGTTGCCATTTAAAAAAACAGAAGCTGTGTATTTTATTTTGGGACATTCCGTGTATAAATGGAAATATTTTTAGAATGTGCCTCATTGTACTATTGATAAATTAAGTGTTCAAATTAATGTCCATATCTTTTCCGATTATTATTTTCTGCCCCAAGTCTTCAAATTCAAGACTGCTTGGTAACATGAGCCTGTGGATTACTTCTGTAGATACATATTTCCTCATAATAGTATTGGTCTTTTTTCTGTTTCATCAGGTTTACAACTTCATGGTCGGCATGGATCTGGAATATTTTCCAAATGATGAAACACACACATTTGGATCATAGAATGTGACCACTTACAAAAGTTCCAAGTAGAACCATCATTTCATATTTACTTAATTGACAGTGTCTCATAAAAATGTACTTGATACAAGTTAAGTGCAAACATATCAAAAACCTTCCTGAAATATTCCGAATAAGGCAGAACAATACAATGTTCACTGAAAAAATATATCACCGATTCCAAGCAATAAGCCGTTAAATCCGGAATAGCTTCAAAACTAAGATGGGGTCGAAAACGTGCAACTAATTCAAGACTCAAGTTTTTCCCATTGGAAAAGAAATTGAGTTCATCCTCTAAACTTCCAGAAATCAGTAAATAAACTTTCAATTCCTTTCCTTTAATACCTTTCTGAATTTGATGGATATTTTCGAGCTTTTTTAGAATATATTCGATATTTTTAGAACCCTCTTCATACAAAAATACCCTTCTACTTAACGTATAATGAGTTTTTCCCTTTGAGTACAATTTGTCACTAGGTTTTTGCATGAAGAAGGATTCAGGCAGAGAATATATATGACTAGTAACTATATGGTACTCCGTTTTCAGTGGTGTTAACTCCATATCTTTCGCAAGATAACCGGTGGCCTGAAGAACTCCGCCTTGATGCAAAAACCCATAGATAAATGTCAACAAGAAGTTTACCGATAACCATACTGTCAACAATGAATTAGACGGTTTCTTCTTTTTGGGTTCGGCCTTAATCTGCATTTTAGGAGCTTCAATCAGAGTATCGTCAGGTTCCGGCAGGATAGTCATTCCATGGAGATAAATCAACGGCAGCACGAGTGGAACGAGAAATCTTGGTTTCTGGTGGGGAAAAATAGAAAGGAGGGCCACTGGCACCACGAAAGATAGATTCATGAGGCATTTTATGCTTCTTATCGATGGAAGGAGGTTGAACTTTTTCTTGAAACACCTGAAACACAAATAGCTCATTTGTGACGGTTTTGTTCCAAGTTTTTAGATGTAGTACCACTTAATTATATTATTTATTGGGTTGTGTCTTCTTCTGCCTGATGATGCAATTCCCAAAACAGTGGAAAATTGATATTTGAATGGGGGTTATATCAGGATCTGAAGAAAGACAACAACCAACAACCTTTGAAATATTGAATAAATTAACTTTAAAAATGTTGATTGCAATTTCGACTAACATTATTTGATACCAAAACGAATTCTAATAGTACAAATGAAATCTAGATTCAAGCATTCACATTCTTGCGAAACTGCCCTCCAATTCTTAGTGCTGGAAAGTTAATATAGCAAAAAGAAAATTCATCGGTGTGGTATTTTTAGATCTTTCAAACTATTGAAAGTGATTCCTATACACAAAAAGGGGAATATAAACTCTATAGGGTGGAGTGGGGTAAGTGTAATCAGGAAAACGATAGTTACACTTTAAATTATAATATCAAGATACCCAAAAGAGATACGTTTCTGATTTTTACAGTATTACTACCCATCTAATTGTTAAATAAGTGAAGTAATTTATTTTGTTCTACTAGGCATAGTGTATTTTTTATAAACTAAAATAATAAGTTATGTTCGCTGATTACATATACCCCAGCATTCCAGGCAAATGTAATCATGGTTTGTAAGTCTCATATGCATCGTATGCTAGAGTATTGGGGGCAAATGTAATGAAATATGAATAATGCAGTTTCACAAAAAAAAAATTAGCCTAATAGCTCAATTCATAAGGACGTTATAAGCTTTTTTGTGGAATGAATACAATTCACATGTTTGTCTTAGAAACGTTTATTGACATATGTAACCATAACAAACTGACAATGTAGTTATTTCCTTTTATTTTACATTATATGTATCGAAGGCTACTGGAAAAATTAATTCTCCTTTTCGTCCTAAATTTGGTTCTGGTAAAACTAACTCGATGTCTGATGCAGAAACTGAGTAATGGTCAATTTGTTCAGGCCAATGAAAAATCGATTGTTGCAAGTTTTGGTCGGATTTTTTCAGAAACATAATCAAAGGTTGTGATTCTTCATCAAAGACTATTATTTGACCAACATAAAAAAAAAAAAAAATCTGACATCAGGTTGTTTCAAGTCAATGAGTAACAATTCGTCTTGTTTCCGGGCTTCCTCTTCTTCATCTAACCTTTGTGAATAGGTTGCAAAATCTTCCTATCCCGACTCACTGTGGATCAGAATTTAGGCTTCAACCTCTTCATCAGAAGAACTTGTAAAATTATTGCAAAGTTACTTAACGAAAAGGAAACAAATAACCTACTTCAACAAAGTGTCATCAAAGTGGGTTAATGTAAAGCATGGAGTTCCTCAGGATTCTCTCCTGGGGCCTCTGCTCTTTCTTGTCTATATAAATGAGACTCTGTCATCAATGACACAAAGTTAATTCTATTTGCTGACGATACCACAAATATGCATACAGGTTTTGACTATATCGAGTTGACCGAAAGAGTGAAGAAAAATATGGCCGAATATAATAAATGGTTTGTAGCAAATAGGCTTTCACTAAATGAGTCCAAAACTACACGCCAATATGGATAATGCCTCGGAAGTCAAATTCCTTGGCGTCTACATTGATCCAATTTTAACTTTCAGAAACCATGTTGAGTCAGTTGCAAAGAAGCTCTCTAAAAATATGTTTCTTCTGAGGAAACTTAAGAATGTACAAGCTCTGAAGTATGCTGGCAAGCTTATCACCCGCTATTTCATTCAATAGGTTGCTATGCAATCTTGGCATGGGGGCACTCTTGTGACAGTGACACCATTTTTAGCCTGCAAAGAAGAGCTATCAGAATATTGGTTAACCTCCCCTATAGAGCAAACATTAAACAAAATTTCTTCGAAAATAAGTATATGAATGCATTATGTATGCTTACAAAAATATAACCAAATACTATCTTAACAGCGACATACATAACTACAACAGCCCAAACAGAAACAATATCCATAATGAATTCCTCAGACTAAAATGCTCAACGAGTGCCCCAAATTATTATGACCCTCTCAATTATTTGCAAAACTTCCAGAAGAAATTAAAATACTTCCCCCAGTAAAATTCTATCCTACTATTAAAAGTATGCTCCTTAGTAAAGCAGTTTATATGAAGAATATAACAACTGCACAAGCCTCTTCTGATGTAGGCTCATAGATTTTTTAAATTTGTCAATACTGTGTTTGATATGATGGTGTGACATCAAAATTGTAAATTGGTTATGTACCTGTTTTTATATATATATATATATATATATATATATATATATATATATATATATTTTAATTTACACTTTTAATGTTTTAATTTAAATGTGATCATTAATCTGTTATAATTTTATTCATACAATTTAGTACCTTGACCTGTGTAAAAACTGTAGTTTGGCAAGCACCAAGAAATTTTCTGATTTAAAACTGAGAACATTAAACTATTTTTAATGAAGATAAAAAAATATGGGTTTGAGTTGATACACTAAAGTGAATGACATCATATTTAAGTGATAGAAAGTAATAAAATATGGGAATTCATTTCCAGAAGTAGGGTTTTCAACTAAATTTAAAGTCAAAATTGCTATTAATTAAATTACGTCAGTGATTTTAGATATACAATGTCAAAAAAACATAACTTCCAGAGTAAGCTAATGGAAACCAGAATAAAAAATTTGCTGTTATTAAACCCTGTTATAAAGCAGGTGACCCAGAATTGCCGACTAATTACAGACCAATTAGCTTGCTTAGCTCCTTTTCAAAATTCTTTGAAATAGTTGTATATGAACAAACTTTTGAATTTTTTCAACAAAGTAATCTTTTCTACTCAAATCAGCATGGTTTTTTTAAGGGTAGGAGCACTGAAACTGCTCTCTTTGAATTAACAAAAAACATCAATAGCTGTCTGGATGCAGGAAACGTGTCCTGTGGCACTTTCCTGGTTTTATCAAGAGCTTTTGACTGTATAGACTTTGACATTCTCTTTATAAAGTTGGGACACTATGGTATACGAAATTCAGAGTTGAAATGGTTCAAAAGCTATATGACTGAACGTTCACACGCATCCAAAATTAGGGATCAAAATAGGTTCATACTGTCATCAGCACTTGAGGTGTCCAGGGGAGTTCCACAGGGCAGCATATTAGGACCATTTATATTCATAATTTACATCAATGATCTGCTATCCATTGCCAAACGAGACCAAACTACCATCAACTATGCTGACGATACCACACTATTATTTACCGCCACAAATGTTCCCGAACACACCCTTAATGGTAATTCACTTGGTGAACATTGAGAACTGGTTTGTGAACTCAAAAATAGGCATCTCATCTCACAATTCCAAATAAGTCATAGTCATGGTACAAGAAATATCTCAAATTACAACATTCCTTATCATAGGTTAGCCTGTTTTGATAAAGCTGCCCAGTATTCTTGTATAAAATTGTACAATCCCTTACCTGCCCATTTGAAAGCGAAAAATAATTTTCAAGACGTAAAAAAACCCATATTGCTTTTCTTATGTTCCCTAGAACCCTATTCTACCGATGAGTATTTAGGAAGTAATTGGATTATGTAACAGATTCAGAATCCTTTCTATACCCTTATATATATTCTGAGTATGTTTCACATTATTGTTAATATTCTGATGACTGGCTTGTATATATTACTCTTGCATTCTGTTATATGTAATTTAAGTGCAATAAATTATTATTATTATTGCAAGCTGACCGCATAGGCTCTGACATGCACGGGCTTGATTGAATTTTTTACTTGTTCTCACCTGTCATTCTTAAATCGAGTTTCCCCAAGTTAGCGTTATGGCTCCGTGGAAGTAAGGAGGTGATTTTCAGATTCAGTGTACAGAAAAATATAAAGAATATGTGGAAAAACCAAAACAGCTCTTAAATTTTTTTTAATGCATACCTCAAGGAATGTAAGGATTTGAAAAATAACAGCATTGAACAAGTTCTTCAAAATGTTTTGCTATGATGTTCCTGGCCTTGTAGTGAACCTAAGTGCTTTCTCCTTTTATTTTCAACTGTTATATTTATATTTTCAAGTGTTATATCTGCCCAAATATATTTTAATGCAATTGAAAGAGCATATATTTTGCTAATAAAATCATCAAAATGGAACTATTTTAGATTCACCATATACTTCTTCAAAATACTTACCAATACAAGTATTTTGCCAAGTTATAACTGGCACAGAGTCCCAAAACACCGAACAGCAGAGGAATATTGACCAATGCATGAAGGGATCTCGGATGTAATCCATGAATCGCTAAATTATCAGAATTTGTATTGTATTTTAGGAAATTTAATGGGGTGAATACGAAATTGTTGATTGATACTTCCGACATAGCTATTTCACCCCAGGTTATATATCCGTAGTAGAAAGAATCAATTAAAATGCAAAATAAAAATGTTGGAATGGTACATAGAGCCAAAACAAATATTCTATTGAAAAACTGCAGTGGCGTGACGGATTTACTTCCAATTCCACGATAGAGCCAGAAAAATACGGGTATAACAGCGAAAGCTAGAAATGTGGGCCTGTTGAAAAATCCTAGTACACTTATGGTGCTGATAACGAGGCAGTTTCTATACGAGTCCGTTACGATGAAGAGCTTTAATTTGTGGAATTTCGCTTTCTCTACTGTCGTTTTACTTTGCTCGTATCTGAAGTTGATATACTCGCGATTCTTCATTACAATATTAGAAAATGTTAAACTTTCGCACACAAAAAACATCAAAGCTGAAAAAAGTATAAGCTCTACGGTATTGGAAAAAGTTCTGCATCCGTAAACTATCATGACATAAGAACTAGCTAAAACAACTAGACGCGATTTATATTTTTCGTTATTATTCGAGCAAATTTTGTATAGACTGTAATCAACAAGAAAAGAGCCGAGGCACATGAGCATTCTCGGTATTACGAGTAATAAATAGGGACTGAGAAATGTTTGGTGAAAATATGCTTTGCTCAAGTTGTTTGTATCTCTCAAGAACTTGTAGGACATCCCTATGGTGAAGTAAGGGATCGTCATGCTGCGAATGGGAAATGTTCGGTTGAACTCCCAGGGAGGGCTGCATTCTACATCAAAAAATTTACCTAAAATGACATCATAAAAATCTATATTTTTCTCGTAATAATCGCAATGTATATTTTACCAGCTAAAACTTCTACTGACTGAAATAATTCATCAGGATGGACGTAACCTGTTTGAGGCACTAAAACAAGTATTATTCTCAGAAATATCTGACACAAATATAAAGTACGAAGAGTAATTTTTTCGGAAAGTTTCATTGCAGATTCCATAAACATATTATTATATGTCTATGGCAAATTCAAATTGCAATCATAACTCGTACCACCCATAGACATTATAATACTATGGTACCACCCTATATAAGTAAACACCATAGACAACATGTAAACAAGTAAAGTGCTCGTACCTAGAATTTTCTTCTTGAGTATATGGAATTAGCATACTGAAAGAAGGCACATCCGCTAGATGTCGCCGCTGAAACATTTCTACCAATAGAGGTGAACAACTATTCGCCAATAAGAGAATAGGGAACACGCATGACCTAATTATTGACCCATATTCTGCAAAAACTCAATTTCAATGTTCCTAGACCATCGTCTAGAGTAGACAACACGTTTTATTTACCAACACCACGAACAGATATCTTGAAATACTCACCGCTGCATAACATGTGTGTCAATTGTAATTCTGCAAGTTGTCAGATTGATATTTTTGACTGTTCAATCTCTGCGTTCAAATCCTATTACTTCAGTTAATCTCGATATGTATTATCACTTCGTTGATTTGTTATTTTGTATTGTACTGTATTTGTAACTCATATTCCTGTTCTGTAGTTGGGTGTAACCTGTAGAACAATGTATCAATAAATAAATTATACAATGATATTATTTTAATTTTTCTTTGCATCAGTTCGGTCTTCACATTTTGTGAAAATAATTTTCCAAATCCCTAAATTTTATCGAAAATTTCAAATTTAACTGCTCCTCAATTCAAATTCGATTTGACCGTCACTTGAATATTTCCCCCCAAACACTAGCGCCAATTGTGGTTGTTTCAGAAAATAGACAAATACTATTTCTCACAACCCAAACATCAATGTGATATTTCAGTAACAATTGAAAATACTATGATAATAGCAATTAACAATATTTGCACAATATAAACGAAGACAGATTAAATTATAGTTGACAGTTCGAAGCACCTAGCGGTAAATGTTTGAACTGTGTGAAGTAACGATGCATACGTCCATCAGAGGCGCTACGAATATGTTTTTGAATTATGATGGAAAAATTGGCATTTTCAATTCCGAATTAAGAAAAATATTGAACATTTTTTCAATTCCTGAGTTTGTTGCTGAGCTTTCTAGGTGGTAATCTTCATGTGCGAATAAAAATATTTTAGAAAAGTGGCACATGCGTGTTCCCTATAGATGTACTGAACTGTTGAGACAGGAAATGTCTATGATCGCGCCATATGACTGTTGTGTTATTTTTACGATTTGATGTGTATATACTATCCAATAACAAATTGGGATTCATTTAAACCAAAGACAAATGTCGAAAGTTTGTTCGCTGAGTTATACAAACTGTTGTGTGTTTGTGATAGTAGGAGAAGCGTGAATCCTAACCTCTCCTTTCACAAGTTTCCTGAAAAGAATAAGTACTCCCTATATTTAGTCATCAAACTTGGACTCCAGGAAAAAATTGACAAGTAAAGCTTGGATAAATAAACGTAAACTCAAATAAAAACTTCTTAACAAAAAATTAAATCAACTGAAAAGCAAAAAATAAAATAAACCTTCTTAGTCTGAATGATAATTGAGCCTAAACTAATGTAAGTAACTGATTTTGAGTCGGCGCCAAACAAACAATTATCGAAGATCATTATCTATGAAAGAAGTCATCAAACGCAGCCGTGCATCCGCTGCCATCATTTTACGCTTCACCTAATTCAATTGCTAGTTTGTTTGGCACCGACTCAAAATCAAGTTACTACATTAGCTTAGGAGCTCAATTATCATTTAGACTAAGAAGGTTTATTTTATTTTTTGCTTTTCAGTTGATTGTTTCGTCGGTTTAATTTTTTGTTAAAAATATTTTATTTTTTACTTTTCAGTTCCGTATTTCTGTCGGTTTAATTTTTTTGTTAAGAAGTTTTTATTTTTCAATTTTTTGTGGCTAAAATCTACCAATTACTACCTCTTGTTTTTGATTACTTCAAAATACTTACTTACCCACCTTACTTCATCTATTACCAGTTAAATAATATGATATCTACTTTACATTTGTTTGTAATATAAATTATTTTCGTTGTTCTGGTTAGTTTATTTCATTACTTTGTATATCATTCCATCCTCTCATAAAATATACTGATTTTTTTCAGTAGCGATCTGTCATTGTCAACTACGTATGTGTGTGCTAATGTTCACTAGTGAAAAATCAATAATCCCCTATTTTTCTACCCGTAAGGGTGGCTAATTCCTTTCGAAATCCAAATATAAGGTATACCCTATCTATTAAAAAAAAGAATCATCCAAATCGAAGAACCCAGTACAAAGTTATGCCTGATAAAATCGGTTAACGGACCAGAATTCAGAGGGTGAGTGATCAATATCCTTAATTTCGCTACCCTTAGGGGTGGATTTCATCTTTTAAATTCAAATGGGACCAAAGTCGAAGTACACCCTATCCACTGAAAAAATAATTATCGGAATCGGACGCCTCAGTAAAAAGTTATGCGTGATCATACATAAAAAAATATAATGGAAAAACATAAAATATACGGGTCGAATAGAGAACCTCCTCCTTTTTGGTTTCGTCGGTTAAAAACCAGTCCCGAGAGCGGCAGTGGTATGTTTTCTTCATTTCACAACGGAAGATTCTTTCTTACCAGGTGAGTAAAACAAAATCGAATACATATTCATTTTGAAGTATTTTCCGTGAAATATTTCATTTTTGTCAACAGACACAAGTAATATGATCAGGATAACGTAGTTTTGAGAAATAACATTTTGTCACCACATTTCATTTGTAACTTCTGTCATGTCTAAAATAGTGTGTCTTTTTTGTAGACTGGTCTAAAAATGGTTTTAATTGTATTAGGAATATAATTGAGGGCAGTCATCTAGATGAGGAATCTTGTTCTTTTGTTTTTCTACTTCTTCAAATACGAATTAAATAAAGGTTATAATGATTTCAGATTGTGCAACTCAAAAGCCTAGGTTAAAGGACTAGTGGTTCCAAAATGAATGTAAAACTATCCCAAATCAGTAAATATAATTCTAATTGATCAGTTGCATACCTGGAAAAATCTAAAGAAAT
>JAFIRS010005996.1:0-44770 GCA_018342105.1 Gonioctena quinquepunctata | reverse complement strand
GAACCATTTGACTGCAGAGTTGATCTGAGAGCTCTGAAACCATACTGGTGATCATCCAACTGTTTACCCTTCTCTAGAAACTTGATCAGTCTATCTTTTATAATGATCTCTATAATTTTTGATAGTATTGGGGAGATGGTAATAAAACGGTAGTTGTCACAATCAGTATGATGAGAAAAGCTTATTTTTCTATTAAATTGATATATGGCAGTAGCAAATTTCTACCGCTAAAAACTAAAACAATGTTATGTGAAAGCTTGGTATTGTCAATTTTCAATTTTACAGACTGTTTGTACGGTCCAATTCTTACCAATATCTATAAGCTGAAAATAGAAGTTAAAATTCTTGTTTGAGGTTGATTTTTGGTATCCGCAGACGCGAAACATATTTCGCATAAATTACATGTTGTAGGATGTTGAATATGGAGAGTCGAAGGTTGTTGCACTGGCATGCCTGTATCATCAAATTATCAAGAGTAAATGCCCAATTTATTTACAATAAAATTATGTTCCTGACTGATGTTCATACATTGAATTTGAGATTCAAAGGACTATTAACACCTCCATGCATAGAACTCAAAAAGTACAAGGCTTCCTATAGATACAGATTTTGAAGGTGTATAATGTTATCTGAATAACTTGAAGGAAATGAAACAAAAAGTTTTAAATTTCATCTAAAAAAGTTGTTGAGAGAACAAACCTCCCCAGTGAGTTCCTGTGATTGTGTTTCCTACGAGGATTTTGAAAATTGAATTGCATTATTTAATTATTGTTAGTTTTTTCTTTTTTTTTTTTCTTTCCCTTTTAAAATTATAATATAGATTCTAGATTTATTCCATTACGCGTGTGTTCCGAGGTTGAGTGGAAGAGCGGCTATATTTTTTTCTCTGTCATAATTATTTGTGTTTTAAATTTATATCTCGAAGCTGAACTACGCCTATTATGCCAAGATCATTATTTCCATAAAATTGTATATTATTGTAAATTTACATGGAAAATAAAGACGCTATTATTATTATTATTATTATGTATCATCTGCATATAAAGTTAATGATGCCGGTACTGATAAAATACTCAAATCATTAATAAAAAGGATAAACAATACTGGGCCCAAAACTGAGCCCTGAGGCACACCAAGATCAATGTCCTTTATTTCAGATTTTTTGTTGTTCACAGTTTTCTATACCTCAAATAATCTGATAACCATTGCAGAGGTAGCCCTCTGATACCATATGTATCCAATTTTTCCAGTAATATAGAATGATTGACGCAGTCGAATGCCCTGCTGAGATCACAAAAGATTAACACAGGGCACTCGCCTGCCTCAATGAATTCGATGATTCTATCATAGTATGAATGAACTGCTGTTGTGGTTGATCTCTTACTAAGAAATCTTTGTTGGCTTCTAGAGAAAATATTGAATTCTTGACAGAAAGAAAGAAGCCTGTTCAAGAACGCGTATTCAAAATCCTTTGAGAAACTTGCTGGAACTGTTATTGGTCTATAGTTTTCTACTGAATGTTTGTCCTTTTTTTTGAATACTGGTGAAATTCTTCCAATTTTTAACATACTTGGAAAATTGCCAGTGGAAAATGATAGATTCACCAAATGTAAAAGTGGAGTGGATAGGATATGGAGTGTTTTTCTCAAGAGAAACATGGGTACTTCATCGTGACCTGAAGAAAACTTATTTTTCAATTTTATTCGTAGTAGGTCATATAGCTCAGTCTGATCATACGGGGTAAGGAAAAAGGAGCCACATGATGTTGCGATCTTTTGAATAAAGAAATCTGAATCAGGACCTTTACAGTCGACTTGGTTGATGATGTTTCGGGGGTTCTTCTAAAAAATAATTGTTAAATAAGTTTGCTACACTCACTGGTTCCTTCACAAAATAATCCCCCACTTTTATTTCAATTTCATCTCGAACAGTTTTTGTTTTATTTGATAGTTCAGCAACTATTTGCCATGCCGATTTTGTTAGGTTGTCAGATTTATTGATTTTATTTTGAAAATACTCTTTTTGTTGTTGTAATCAAATGATCATGTTTTTGTTTTTCTGTTCTATACATATCTGTTAACTCCGGAAACTTCATTTTCAACATATGTAGGTCTTTTAGATTTTGGCTGGACAATTTAACTTCATCATTTATCCATTTGTTTTTCAGAGAATCGATTTTATGATACTTTTTAGGAAAATGGATGTCGAAATAAAATAAAAATATTTCAAAAAAGAACTCATTTATGTCAGAAAGTCCTGTCCATTTCTCACTTTCCATATCAGTGACAAATTTTTGAATCGCGTCTTTACTATATATATGTTTAAGTTGTACACTTATCCGGTTGGAATTTTTTATCGCTCCGAAATCGAACAAAACTGATTTGTGATCAGAAATCGTATTCCACAACACAACATGTTCCGTGGTTTATGAAATTACTAAATATTTGATCGAGAGTTGTGAGCGTGTTTTGCGTTACTCTCGTGGGCCAATGAACTATGGGATTCTTATTGAAGGATTCAAATACATTATATAATTTGATAAGATCTCTAGAAGGATGACTACAATAACCATCCAAATTAAAGTCCCCACATACCAACAAATTTAAATTGGGTTCGAAAATATCAACAATTAGGTCATACATCCTATTCAAAAATATATTTATGTTCCCTGAAGGGGACCCATAGCAGAGTTATTCTGCAGTTTCATACTCATCTCGATTCTATCCGAATTGATGTCAGTGCTGAGATATTGTCGGACCCTCTAGATAATTCGGGTTTTATATTTTTTAATGAGGCTAATACTTGCTCCTCCGTTACTTCAGATAACGCCAAAGGAGGATTATTATTGATTGGCTCAGAAAAAGTTATATTTTTAGGAGTGGCATATGACTGTTGGAAGAACTAGGCAATTGGAAATGCTGAAGCTAGCAGGTGGGCTGGTACTGCTTTCTTGAAATTTATGTAACTCCATAATGCAGCAGAATTCATGACGATTTTATCTTCTACATAAAGGATATTATGGAATCCGTGGAGTCTGGCCTTGCCACTCATTGAGTCATACCTCTCAAATAGGCACCAGAAAGAAGAAAATGATATCTCATCATCGGTTCGACATGGTGTCCCTCAAGGCTCTGTCTTGGGCCCACTGTTGTTCATCATTTACATCAATGACTTGGATAACTACTTAAGCCCAGATAAATGTATATTGTTCACGGACGATACCTCCCTCATAGTATCAGATAGGAATTTAACTGACAAATTCGAAAACATAAAATCCCATTTGGAAAATTGGTTCTCATCCAATAACCTTACTATAAATATCGAAAAAACACAAAATATTACGTTTTTTACAAACCATGCAACACAAACTGGTCAATGTGTGAAAAAGTACTAGGTATAATACTCGATGAGAAACTAAGCTGGACATATCAGGCTGACGTGCTAGGAAAAAAACTATCCAGTACAATTTTCATACGTCAACTGCAACCTATCAGCAGCACTTCCATGCTGAAAACAGTTTACTTCGCATTGTTTCATTCCCAAATAAGCTATGGTGTTATCCTTTGGGATAACTCAAGTGCAGCCACCAACATTTTTAAACAACAAAAAAAAGGCATAAGAATCATAGCAAAGGTAGGATATAAAGAGCACTGCCGGCCATGGTTTACCAAATTAGGCATCATGCCGCTACCCGTTCTATTTATATATAATGTACTTCAAGAAATTCACAAACTACCACTCAGGGTGACATTCATCATTGTAATACAAGAAATCCATCTTTCATTAGAAAGGGTTTCTACCTACCAACTGAATATATCAAAAATTAACTCCGTCAATTATAATATAAATATAACATTTTACCAAATAAAATCAAAAATCTCAGTTTCAACATCTTTAAAAAAAGAATAAAAAAATATATTTTGACACAAAGCTATTATTCCATAGCTTGGGTGCTGATCATAGCTCAGTGACTTGCTCTCCCCCATAATCTTAATCAAATTTTAATCAAAAAACACTATTCATTTATACTTTAACCTCCCACTTGCCTCTTTAGATGTTCTATGTTGTTTAATGTTACATGCTGTCTTAAATCCATAGGTTCTGTTAATACAATTTTATTATATTTATTTTATCTTGGTATAACATTGCCATTACTTTAATAGTATATTAAAGTATAAGTGGATAAAAAGGGCTTTAAAACACGCGCGATTTTTCGAGCACGACGGCGCAGCCGGAGTGCTCGAAATGCAAGTGTTTTTTAAAACCATTTCCGAATACTTTACGTAATTTTTTTTATTAGTGCACTTTGAAATCATATATACTGGTATTATTACTACAAAAATAGAAATAAGAACCCATAATGCAAGAAGGTTGAATTTTGATGTGACATCAGTATACCTTTCGCTTGTCATGGAAATGAGAAAACAGATATTCATTTGCAATTTGTTATGAAAGATCAATATTTGTTGTCACCAGAGCTCAAAAATGAATTATTCTAATATCGATTTTTTGAATAGTGAGGCAGAATCGCGGTTAAAACCGCGAAAATCCAGTGATATATATAAAAAAGAATATGAAAAGTTCATCAAATATATAAATGAACATATAAATGAACGAATTGTTAGTAATATTTTATTTGACGTTATAAGGTACTCCTGTCAGATCAATAATCAAAAATTTGTCATTTAGACTTCACGTTTCTCGATTTGTTGATGTTGTCATGGTAACTTTAAAAAACGCGCGTTTTTTAAAGTTTGATTTAAACACGCTGAGGCGTGCTTTAAATGGGTAAAAAGGGGCACCAATAAAAAAAAAAAAATTATTGAGCGCTTGTCTGACATGCTACAAATGGACTAATGTATATAAAGTAGTCAAATAAACTTTTCTATTCTATGATTTCGATGAATTAATTTATCACCTCAGTCTCTTAAATTCATTGGAATCTCTTCTATCACCAGAATTTCTGAAATTTTCCAGCATTTGTGTTTCCGATGTATATTTCTGATTCAACAGAGCGGAATTATACCAGGTGGATAACTAGGAGTGGTTCTGAGTTTTTTGGGGACAATCTGGTCTATAATAGAATCAACTTTTTTATCAAAAACTCTACATGCCATGTTCATGTCAGTATATGATTCCAAAAATAGTAGAGGAGACCGTGGGAGGTCGACCTTCACCGATCTGATAACTCGATGAGACATATTTTTTATCAAATATAATTTATAAACAAATATGCCCATGATAACTTGTTTATCATAAAATATTATTGCCAAGCTATAAAGTTTTAGAATTTCAGGTATTTGATAGGTGCGAGAGAGAAAGTAGAGCGTCCGAGGTCCGTGTGATAGAACATGACACAACATAGCAGCTGCACACTACCTGACCGTTGAATGTATCCGAGTGCGCATGCTCGTGTACATGTGAGTGACAGTGGCAGCATTTATTTACACTCGACAGAAATTTTGAATTCTTTTATATGCTTTGTAATAAACGCTTTTAACAACATAAATGTATTAAATTTTATTTTTTTATTTATTATACTAAAATTTTAAAAGTAACACTTATTCTTTCCCGCTTTACGGCATTTATTTGATTTTAAATAATAAATAAATTATTCTTTATTTAATTTTAAATAAAAAATATAATTTTTTTATCATTTTTAAATTTTATAATTTAGCTTTAAAATGAAAAAAAATTGTTGAATTTTTATTTTTTATTAATATATTAAATTATTTATTTTTGATTATTTCATAGCTGTAAGTATATATAGTGTGAAATAATACAAAATTGTGATCGAAATTAGAGTTATAATAAATTAGAGTTCAAAATTACTGTCGAGTGTAAATAAATGCTGTCACTGTCACTCACATGTACACGAGCATGGCACTCGGATACATTCAACGGTCAGGTAGTGTGCAGCTGCTATGTTGTGTCCTGTTCTATCACACGGACCTCGGACGCTCTACTTTCTCTCTCGCACCTATCAAATAGCTAAAATTCTAAGACTTTATAGCTTGGCAATAATATTTTATGTACGATTTTTTGCAGGCAAGCCTATACGATTGGTTTTGTAATTAAATTATCTTACCTATGATATCAATTTCGATTGGTTAACAGATCGGTGTAGTTACCTATATTGACTTACCTGTTCACATCTGCTTGCCAGGTAGCCATGCACAGAAATAAGTAGGCAAGCCTACCTAGGCATATTCTGAGTGTTAAAAACTATCAGTTGAGATGAAACTCATTCGGTTATCAAAAGAGTGAAGGTGATGAAAGAAAATTGATTAAAATTAATTCAATTAAAAATAGCTATGAACACTTTTCGATAGGCAAGTTATCATAGGCATATTTGTTTATAAATTATATATATTATAATATGTCTCATCGAGTTATCAGATCGGTGAAGGTCGACCTCCCACCGGCTCTTAGACTAAAAGGACCAGTCACATCTAAGAAATGCCTGATTTAAATTTGGGATGTTAAGAACTGCGGTGAAAAGGTTTTTTTATCTATAACACAGAAAATATTGACGTGGATGATGGGGAGACTTCACATTAAAAGGTCTTCTGCTTATTCGACAATACTGGTTAGTTAAATAAAACAAGGTCCATTAGTTTTTAACATTTATCGTTTAATTTAGTTGTTCAAATTCCAGAAAAGAACAGAAATTCTGAACCTTTGAGTGAAATAGATACTGCAGTGAGGAAAAAGCTTCAAAAACGGCATTGTACGGTTCAGTAGAACTATTCGGTGGAATATAAATGACAAGAACATATAGAAATTATCACTTATACCTACCTTGGCTAAGATAATTGAAAAATTAGTTCAGAAGAGAGTTATGGAATTTCTACTTAAAAATAATATCTTGAGCAAGAACCAGTTTGGTTTTCAAAAAGGTAAGAGCACCAATGATGCTATATTTTCCCTTCTTTCAAAAGTTTATGATGAAATTAATCATGGAGAGCTGGCCGCTGCTGTGTGTTGTGACCTTTCCAAGGCGTCGACTGTGTTAGTCACGGAATTCTGCTACGCAAACTAGAATCCTATGGTTTTAGAGGAACTAGCCTGCAGTGGTTCAAATCATACCTAGAAAATCGCACTCAAATGATAAAACCAACCACTCTCCCATGCCCAGACAATTCAATGTGGTGTGCCACAGGGTTCTGTACTTGGGCCAATATTGTTCCTGCTTTATATAAACGACCTTACAAAATTAATATATCCGCAAGTTTACATTATTTGCAGATGACACCACGATATTTTGGCATGACACAAACGAGAATACATTACATCACAATATTGAAAAAGACATTGAACAAATTAAATCCTGGTGTGATGATAACTTGCTTGTCTTCAATGCCTCTAAAACGAATTTACTTACATTCCGCTGCGAACTCTCTACCCTCAACTTGGGAACTAACACCATTAAAAATGTCTCCTTCACCAAATTCCTCGGACTTCACATCGATAAAAAATTGAAATTTGACGAACATGTTACAAAATTGTGCAAGAAACTGTCCTCCGGATGCTATGCCGTTAGGATAATATCACGTGAGTTGGGTTTTACCGCCGCCAAAACGGCATATTCTGCTCTTATTGAATCCCATCTGATATACGGTATAGCATTCTGGGGAGTGTGTAGCAATCAATTATTACAGATGGTGCAAGTTATTCAAAAAAGAGCCATTAGGGCTCTCTGTAAAGTTAAACCGCGTGACTCTTGCAGGGAACTCTTCAAAATCCACAGAATCCTCACAGTCACCTCGATTTTTATTTTAGAAACTACATGTCTAATTCATAGAAACCGTGACAAATATATATCAGCGCCTCTAAATCATAACACTCGTTCTTCGCAAAAATTTAGACTACCATTACCTATACCTAAAAGTAATCTTGCTAAAGAATCCATCATCTACAACGGGCTAAAAATTTATAATTGCTTACCATTAAACCTAAGAGAAATTGAAGCATTTGCATTATTCAAAAAACAACTAAAAGAACTACTATACATTCATCCTTTCTACAATATAGAGGAATTTTTTAGTTGTGAACTCTTTCGTTTATAGTGAACTACACTAGCCCCTTCATTAAGGAATTATTTTAATATGTTTGCATCGTGGGGATGTACCCTCTTATTATTTTACATTTCTTAATTTTAACTTTTTAAACTATACAAATTTTAATTAGTCTGTCCCTGTACCATTTGTCGTTTTTATTATTATTGTTTAGTTTTTAATGTTTATTTTTTCTGTTTTAATATGTATTTCTTTAACGTCTTTGTCGATAAGACCAGTTTCTTCTGACAATAAAGCATAGTTTGATTGATTGATTGATTGATCATGTATGAGCTTTTCCTAGATAATCTGTGAGAATAATGTCTTAATATAATTAAACATTACACATCTCTGATCTAGCTTCCAGTTCGTTTTTAATTTTTTGTGTATATATCATTGGTTTGGTGAGTTCATTACTTGTAACAATATATTTCTTAGTGAAATGAATTTCATAATTATATAATTCAAAATTAATATGTATTTTTTTTTTATCCTGGACTTTTGAATAGACCTTCGCTTTGAAGTCAATTTATTTTGTCTCTCCCAGGCAAAAGTTTAATCAAATATCAAATGTGTTTATATGCATTATGAATGACATGCAAAACAAACACCAAGCAATAGTAGTAAATAATGATGAAATCTTATTTCACTTTCAAGCATCATCTTGTAAATTCATATGTATTTTAATCAATACAAAATATCAGTATAGACTGAAGGATAAAAAGTTCTAAGTTGTACAATCTTCTCATTCGCATTAAGCAGACTCTGAGATTAAATATCAAAACAATAAATGTATCTAATATTGGACTACTTACTTGAGAACAGTTGATTTGAATTCAGCAGTCAGTCCATCTAAAAATTGCAAGAGAACCTTGGGATATTTGGTAGTGTTATTTAGACTATTTGTAATTTCGTCTTTCAATATATTAGGATATCTTTTACAAAAGTCATTGAGACTGGACTGTAATTGGTCAGAATATTCTATACTGAGCTGAAAAAATAAATTATTGAGAATTTTCACACTTTCTCAAAGTAAATAACAACATATGACTCTTATACAAATTTGAAGAATTCTACTTGAAAAACATTTTGCCCTATTGAAAACTTGCTCTTGGATGTTAACACGTTGACTGCCACGTATTTTTCAGGATTCCGGCCTAAAAAGCCAATTCAATTTAATAAAATTGTTATTAAAAACTCTATAATTATAGTACATAGTAATCATCAAGAAGCATACAGAATGGGTTTTTTGAAAAAAAAACTTATCTCATAGTTGGCTTATGTAACAGAAAGCTCTTCGTGAAAGCCCCAACTACGAGTTGATTCATTCACAGACACGCTTTGGCCTGTCACTTTGCTACAGAGATATGCCTCTAAATTCGTTAGTGATTAATCAGATATAGAGTTGGGCGCATCATATTTACCTCTTTCTCGAGTGTATTGTTTTATAATTATTTTATAATCAATTTATAAATTTTTGTGCATTTATTAATACATTTTATTTTCATGTAAGCCAACAATGATTTTCGTTCTTCTGATGCCATCTATTAATATTTACACTGATTTACTACGAATTTTATTGTAGCTGCACAAATATGGCAATCAAACAAATTACGAGACAACTCATAGTTGGTGTCCTAGTGAAGTTGGCCAACTACAAGTTGTTTCGTAGTTGGCAGTCAACGTCTTAATATATTTTTTTGTCCGTAGTATAGCATAAAATAACTATCTCCCCTTTGTACACAATTAATTGTTCTGTGATTATACTTTATGTACAGGGTGTAATATAATCTCTTGCACACCTGTGAATGACGGGTGTAGAATGCCATTTTATAAAGAATTACAGTGGTTAAAAGTTGAAAAAAAAATTGAAAAAATTCAAAAAAATTGTATATTATGCAACTATCATGTAATGATAGTTATTAATACATGAGCACGAGGTAAGTTACGACACGAGCCGAAGGCGAGTGTCGTAAACCGTGTGCGAGTGTATTAATAGCCATTACATGATCGTTGCATACACTATTTTTTCTACGACCAATAAATAATAAAATAAAAAAATTTCTGGTGGTGTACAAGATAATTCTTCACTGCTCGACATACTTATAGGTACTTTTGACGCGTTGTGATTGAATGTCAATTAAAATTAAATGTCAAACAAGTATGTAGAAACATACCACTTGATTATCCCCAAGTACGTGTTTCTATAGCCAAAAATTCTTTCATAAAAAAAGTACGTGTTTTTATTGGCCAAAATGGACAATATTAATAAATTGGTATCAGATATTTAATTCGCGTGTTATAATATGGGAGTGGAAAAAAACTTGTTTTTTTCCAAATTCTGGTTGGTAATACATGAGGGGGTAATAACTAAGCAACATTTGTACACCATAATTAAATGCAACATACTGAATCAAGTACTGAATGACTGAACTAGTTAATGAAAAAACAAATACAATACAAAAGAGAAAACTGAAGTACCCAAGTTAATGCTGAAATGGCCACTGAAAGAACTGGAATCACATAATTTCAATACTGAGAAGGGGTTTTTACTACTAAAATGGTTTCTCAAGTACTAAATTATAATTTTTTGAGTAATGGTGGCACTGGCATAATGTGATAAATTAAACAAAAGTAAGAGAAAATAGAAGATACTAAAAATAAAAATTATGAGACAATAAATTGATGGAACATATTTGATACAAAAAATATAACACAACATAATTTCTCAAATGAATAAGGTAACATACATAAACAAATCATTTGAAAAATATTCTTATCAAAACAAAACAGTTCCCCCAAGGGGTGTCTCCAAACTATACTTTGATTTCCTACTTTAAAAATAGATTGGATTTTCATATAATTCTGCATAACGGGGGTACAGGTTACTTGAGCTCATGTGCTTATGTTTTAAAAATTCAGATTAAAAAGACATTAATCACCATTTCAGTGGCGCCTTACAATCAAAACTGTTCACTGAAATTAATTTCGAGATTTCACGTTTTTTGATGAGTAAAGCTAAAAAAACCGCGACAACAATTTAGCCTATGATGACGGTACTGATTTGACTGGATATTATAATGATGAATACTGAACCAAATACTGAAGAAATTTATGGGTAATGAAAATACTGAAAGAGTATTGAACATACTTAATGCAGATTAAAGTACTGATTTTAATACTGAAAATATTTAACCGAGACTGATGTACTGAAACAGATACTGAAGGGGTACTGTTAATAATTATGAGGGTACTGAAACTGTCGATTCTGAGATATACACCTACTGGAAGAGTTATTACCCCCTTGGTAACACATTTTTTTTTCTGGATTATTAAGGACTTATCGTAAAAATTTCAAAGGAAAAAACTGTTTTTTATGGACTATCAACTGTTAGCGGTTGTGCAAGAGGTCAGATTACACCCTGTATATAACTAGTGTTTTTCAAATGTTAAAGTATTTCAAATTTTACCTTTTTCAAAAGTAAATGCCTGATATAGCATATGATTATCATATCATTATTAACTATAGCCGAATTTAAAGATAATCCAAAATGTAATACTTCTTCCAAACTCAAGTCCTTCGATAAAAATGAGAATATACCATCAAGGTCTATATTAGGTTTGTGTAAATTGAAAATCACAGTTGCTGATAAGATGTTTTCAGTCTCTAAATTTTCCCTTATAGCATATAATATATCTTCTGATGTAGTCTCATTCATGTTTCTCAAACTTTGCTCCAATGTGTCTTCTAATTGAGGGTTCATTCGCATATCAGAATAATTTCCCACTATATCTGTTTCGGAGTTTTCTTCGTCACTTTGTGTTATGTCAATAACTGGAATTTCATTATCCATGAACAGCTTCATGTTTTCCTAAAATTGTCAGAGAAATGGTTCAGCAATTTTCTGAAATTTATGTTCAATACATTTTAAAAAATAGTAAAAGGAACAATCAATGCCAAAGTCAAAAAGTGCTTTATTATGGAAGATGTAAAATCTCATGGACAGCATATAAAATAGTATAATAAAATAAACATAAACCTAGATAAAAATTATAGAATATAAATCAGAACAAATGTAGTCTATAAAATATGGATACTAATAAAATGATTACTCAAGGTAACAAAGCTGCAGGACAAGTTACAAAATTTCAAATCTGAGTCTAATTAGGCAAAAATGCATCAAAATAGCCATTGACTTATAAAGAAGAATTTTAATCTTAAAATATTTCATCATAAAATTCATCCAGCGAGTAAAATGCTTTATCTAAAAGTAGCTCCTTGAGAGCATTCTTAAATTTAAAATATAGAGATATAAATCGAACATCTATTGACAGGTGGTTAAAAAAAAATTGGCATTATATATTATAGATTTTTTTGCCATCATGCTTTTGGAGATTGATAAAGGAATCATGTGGTTGACGTGCCTTGTATTATAATGGGAAGTTTAGCAAATCTCATGGAGGAATTTTCTCTATATCAGACATACACTTTCAAAGGTAAATATACATGTCAATGTCATGATTCTGTGAGATTTAAACAAAGGTTTAGAGGGGACACTTGGTTTCTTCCTGTAAATATAAGGAATCTCTTTTGAATAGCAAACACAGAGTTCCGTAATAATTGAGAACTATTGCCCCATATTATAGATTTTTTTGCCATCATGCTTTTGGGGATTGATAAAGGAATCATGTGGTTGACATGCCTTGTATTATAATGGGAAGTTTAGCAAATCTCATGGAGGAATTTCATCTATATCAGACATACACTTTCAAAGGTAAATATACATGTCAATGTCATTTATTTATTTATTTATTTATTGAATACATCCAGCAGGTTCGAAAACCCAATTACAGGTGTACATAATGTCTATTGCGAACATGATTTCATAATTAGGTAGGAATTACAAAAAGAAAAATTAAAAGAAAAGAAAATTCGAATAGCAAAGATAAAACATAAAACTATATCTAAACCATTAATTAGTTTGGTAATAGGCGATTTATTGTATGTTTGAAATTTGATAGGCTCGAAAAGAAAATATCTACGCTTGCTTAAGTTATTATAGCTTCGAACTGTCGAGATGGGACAGTGAAAATGATGAAGCGGTGGAACCCCAATGTTGAATAGTAGTCGAGATCTAGATGTCACACGCTGAACATTGAAATTTAAAAAAAAGATAGTAAGGTTGATGAGTCTACTAGGTTATTGACAATTTTATACATAAATATCAAGTTGCTCTTTTCACGGTGCTTTCTTAACGAGCACAGATCAAATTCTTCGAGAAGCAAGTTGTAGTTGTATCCTCTTTCAGGATAGATTCCGTGTTTTTCAGGTAGCAGAATTTTAGAAATTTCTTTTGATACTTTCAATATTTGAGATGAATTTCAAGTGATTGGGATTCCACACTGGGCTACAGTATTCGAGACTTACTTAACATGAGAATAGTACAAAGTAATGAGTGTCTATTGAGGTGAATTCCTTGCAGTTCCTTATCAGGAATCCAAATGACCTGGTGGCACTTGAGATGGTATTATCAATGTGTTTCGAAAACGTTAACTTAGGATCAAATGTAATGCCAAGGTCTTTAAATTCAAAAATAATGAAGTTAAGTCAGAGTTGTTGATTTGATAGTTAAATTGAACTGGAATTTGTTTCCGAAAGTGAATGACATAACTTTGCATTTATTAATATTTAATCCTAGTTTGTTTTCTACACCAAATACAGAGATTTTTATATCCTCCTGTAGTAAGTTGCAGTCTGATAAATTATCTACTTCCTAAAGATTTTCATGTCGCCTGCATATAATAATGTATGGGAATTAATGCAGTGTGTTATGTTATTAATAAACAGAAGGAATAGAAGAGGTCCTAGGTTAGAACCCTGAGGAACACCTGAAGTAGCAACAAATGTCGATGATTTGACTCTTCATATTCGACAAATAGATTTATTTCTATTTGATAAATAAGATTTTAGAAGCTGCTGAATATCAGGTGAGAAGCCAAAGTACGGTAGCTTTCTTAGCAATTGTTCATGTGAAACCCGGTCGAAAAGCCTTACTAAAATCTGTATAAACAACATCAACTTGATCTCTAGAGTCGAGAGTTTCGAAACAAACTGAGTAAAAGTACAAAGATTAGTGGAGGTAGAGCGGCTTTAACAAATCCGGCATGAGAGTCTGAGATCAAATTCTCACATGTGCATACATAAGGTCGCCAAGGATTATCTCAAACAGCTTGGAGAATACTGAGATTAGGACAATAGGTCGGTAGTTTATAATTTCGGTCTGTTTTCCAGCTTTGAATACCGACATACACGAGAAATTTTCCATAGCTGGGGAAAAGTTTTAGTTTTGATGATTATGTTGAAGATAATGTGAATAGGTTCAATAAGTAGCTCAATATGGTCTTTCACAAATTTGATTGGTATATTGTCGGGTCCACAGGTGAATTTATTCTTCAATTGTTTTGCCGCATTATATATTTGCTCGATGGAAATATAATTTATATTGAAAAAGTTGAGACTATTGCTTAAGTGTTCTTCATCATTAGAGTAAAGTATGATCCGAGGTAGTAGAGGGTAAATAAATACTTTCAAAGTATTTCGCAAATGCGTGACAATGGTGTTAGGTGTTGAGAAGTTTAGATTTTCGAAAGCATTCTACCAGGTATACGGATTTATTCATTTTGAATTGATGTAGTTCCAAAATTTGGGGTGTACTTTCAAATCTTTTTCGCATTTTTCACTTAACAGAGTGTAAGCACTATTTATTGCTGATTTAAGAGTACGCGGGCATTCCTCAGGCGTTCTAGGTAAAATAGATATCTACGTTTTCTGTACATTTTAGATAATGATTTTTCACTTTCATTTTAGTAATAATATCCTTGTGAACCAAACTGATTTGACTGACCGACATTTTTAAGGGAACACATTGTTCAAAAAATACGCTGAATGGTATTGTTGAAAAAGAGGGATGCTGAATTTACATCTGGGAAATTAGGTAAGTCGCACCAATTCACTTCACTAAACAGTTGTGACAGTTTTCGATATTTGCTTCTTGAAGTTGAACCGTGTAAATTTGATGTGAAAGCTGAATTTTCTCACATTCAAGAAGAATGTTTACTAGGAGTCCTGATGATGCACGCCAATGGGTACCAGTGTATTTTCGTCTCGGAAACTTCAAGGGCAAAATCACTTGGGCTATAACTAAATCGAGTATCCATTATTGGCATTACAAATTTTATTATGTTAAGTAGAATCGCAATAATTCAGAAATGCGCTGAGACGGAGACAAGATTAGAGTGTTGATCAGGATTCTCAGGATCATGTAGCTCACTTATATTAAAATCTCCAATAATGATGGTTTTATGATTTTCTTGAAGTTCTCGAAAAATTCGAATAATTCATCGTATTCATCATAAGAGATACCGTGGTATGTATACTACGGGAAAAATAACTGATGTGGTGCGTTTCTAAAAATTTCAACTCCTAATATATCAATTTTTCTATTGAACACGCTAACGGAAACCCTCTGAGTTGAAGAGGTCCTTGTCACCCAGAAGTACACTCACCTCCACGCATCCGTAACCGCGGTCTTTGCGATATACAGAGTAGTTACCTGGAAAAAGTTCACTATTATTGACAGCGCACTTCTGAGCCAACTTTCAGTAGTGGCAATTACGTATGGTTATTTTCACAAACGCTTTTAAAAAAGTATGAGTCTTCGTATTGAGGCCACGCAGTTTTGATAACATATTACTAAAGTATCTTGAGATTTTGAGGAGCTACTGGATGTATTCAAGCATTTTTTGAACAAATTGTGGGAAGTCCATTCTTGTATTTAATGACTAAATTTGTTTCGGCGCCTCTCTCGCTTTAGTTCTTGACGAGTTTTCAAAAATGCTCGAAGTTGTTTAACAGTCTGATCTGCACTAAAATAGATGTCCTGATATTTCCTGTTAGCTTGTAGTTTTGTTTCTCTTGGAGCAAGGACAAGACGCGGGTAGTACCAGGTAATGACTTTGACAGGACGATATTTGTTGGGATCATTTGAGGTAATCTGCCTATCCTACTGAAATGTAGGCTGTCCATTACCATCATGGGATCGACCGAGCTGAATGCATCCTGTATGAAGTTATCGAGATTGGGTTTGTTTGATTCCAAAATTAGGATGTTTTTTCAATGACGCCTCATTTCGCTCAGTTCAGTGATGATTTCTGTTGGGTGTAAAAGATACCATCTTTTTGCCCAGGTCATTTATATGTTTTTCTAATTCCGTTATCTTCTTTTCATGGCTGCTCTTTATTTCAACAATTTCGGTTTTTAAATCGGTCACAGTTTTTTCGAGATTGTTCAGTTTCTCGTTTAGAAGTGCCACCACGGCGGCTGATACTTTTTCGACCAGCATGTTAACAAAAGATTGCTCTCTACACAGTTGCTTTATTACCACGTCGGCGACATTTCTGATTTCATTCTGTTGTTCTCTTGTGAGGGGCATGATGATGATTTTGTTTTCTTGGAGTTTTAGGGGAAGTTGTGAAAATTCCACAATGATATTTCACTTACTCTCGATTCAAACCTAAGTTTTCTCACTTTTCACAATAGAATGAGCACATATTACCACAAGTTTTGAGCGATTTTTAACGGGAGATGGCTGACATACGTTCGCACTGTGCGAGTTCTACACTACATGATTCTATGAGATTTAAACAAAGGTTTAGAGGGGACACTTGGTTTCTATAAATATAAGGAATCTCTTTTGAATAGCAAACACAGAGTTCAGTAATAATTGAGAACTATTGCCCCAGAAACATATACTATGATGTGATGTGAATCAAATAAAGCAAAATATATAGCTTTAGCAGCAGAAAAATGTAGCTCATTCGCAATAACCCTAGTCGCAAAGCATCCAGCAGCAAGTTTTTTTCAAGAAATGTGGTTGCTGCTTCATTAACTATTGTTGAAGTACCTATAAATAAAACTGTTATGACTCTCATAGCCTCTGCATAGATGTAGTCAGAAATTCCTTCGCATATTTAATGGAAAATGCCATTAATTGCCCCTGAAGTTCAAATTTGTGTATTTACCTACCATAGGAAGGATTTTCGACATTTCTGAATACGTTTTAGCATTACAGAATTTATTCGATCTATTTTCCCTCGCTTTTTTCATAAACTGTATCAGTAGTGACTTATTTTCTTTACAAAAGTCATAACGAGGAATATTCATTTTGAGTTTAATCAAATCAGTGACAGTGATGGTCTGTGACAGTACTGATAGTGATCCGTGATCCTTCCTTCTTCCTTTTTCCTTTCCATCACAGACCACATACCCCAATGTGATCTGTGCTTTCCATTCTTTAGCCACAGTTTATAGCTAAAGAATCAGTTCGCTCACTTGGCGTCGGCACTTTGATCTTTATGTTCCCGTTTGTACACTGCGCAACTCTCATTTGTATCCCTCGCGCATACCGCGTGTTATAGCTCGTCCAGTATTGAAACAACCGTTTGGTAGGTAGAGAGGGGGAAAACCCGAGTGAACACGATCTGATGTGGCTGCTTATGCTACGGCGAATCTTCACCAGTGGCTTGCCATGCAGCGTTTGTAAGGTTAGGTTTGTTTGATTAATAAATAGGTAGTGCAGTTATTTATTCAACTTTGACAAAAAATTCATAATCTCCGACCCTTTGATTAATAAATAGGTAGTGCAGTTATTTATTCAACTTTGACAAAACATTCATAATCTCCAATCCCGAAAACCCCCACATACCAATTTTGAATAAAAATCTGACCATAATCACAAAACTCGTCTCGTGTCTCGCCTATACCAAATAATTTGGTACGCCTATGGAATATCTATTAATAGCCACAGTTAGACAATGGCTCGGGCATCTTCGAGCAAAAGTGGTTGTTAGGTAGGGGAAGGCCAAAGTGGTCGTTTCAATACTGGACGAGCTCTACTGTGTTATTAATACGGACATTTTTCGGATACTTCGAAGAGCGATATTCGCGTACAGTCTTCTGCGCATCCTGAATTGTTTCCCTGGAGTGGATGTTACCTTGGAACACGCATTTGGGCCAAATGAGCTAACTGCTTCTTTAGTTATAAACTGTGCTTTAGCTCGTCCAGTATTGAAACGACCGTTTGGTAGGTAGAGAGGGGGAAAACACGAGTGGACACGATTTGCTGTGGTACGGCGAATCTTCACCAGTGTCTTGGCATGCAGCGTTTGAAAGGTTAGGTTTGTTTTATTAATAAATAGGTAGTGCAGTTATTTATTCAACTTTGCAATAGTTTACTCGTTACCTTGCCAAAATGTCCAGTGGTAAATACTATTCAGTAGCGGAAAAAGAAATAAGAGTGTTAGGAAAGTTATAGGAGTGTGAGTTCTCTACGTCTCGTGAATCGCCTATACCAAATAATTTGGTACGCCTATGGAATTTCTATCAATAGCCCCAGTTAGACAATGGTTCGGGTATCTTCGAGAAAAACTGGTTGCTAGGTAGGGGAAGGCCAAAGTAGCGTTTCAATACCATAGAATATCAACCAATAACCAATGTGAAGTTGGCTGCCAAAGCTAGCTGCTAAATATTCCGAACATACCCGAACGGTCAGTGGCGTGCTCTTCCCCTTTCAGGGTACCGTAATTATACAAGTTCTTTTGGAATTGGTGAAATAAAATAACTAATGCATAATAAGTGATGGAATTAGTTATTTCGATGTTGAAATAGGAATTCAACTATCAAATAATCCTTGCAAAATTGTTGCGGGTTTAAATGAAAACTGAATTTTCGAAAAAAAAACATTTTTCAACGTTGCGCAACGAGAGCTGAGGATTTTGTTATAGCTGGATTCTACACAAGAAAAGGAACACATTATATCAGGTTTTGTCTCAGCTCTCGTTGCGCAACGTTGAAATATGATTTTTTTTCGAAAATTCAGTTTTTTCAGTGTAAGACCCCCGCAACAAGTTTTGCAAGGATTTATTTTGTTATAGTTGGATTCTTCACAAGAAAAGGAACACATTATATCAGGTTTCGTCTTAGCTCTCGTTGCGCAACGTTGATATGTTTTTTTTTCGAAAATTCAGTTTTTTCATTGTAAGACCCCCGCAACAAGTTTTGCAAGGATTTATTTTGTTATAGTTGGATTCTTCACAAGAAAAGGAACATATTATATCAGGTTTCGTCTTAGTTCTTGTTGCGCAACGTTGAAATATGTTTTTTTTTCGAAAATTCAGTTTTTTCAGTGTAACACTCCCGCAACAAGTTATGCAAGGATTTATTTTGTTATAGTTGGATTCCTCACAATTTTCAATGTCGAAATAATTAATTCCATCACTAATTATGCATTAGTTATTTTATTTCACCAATTCCAAAAGAACTTGTATAATTACGGTACCCTGAAAGGGGAAGAGCACGCCACTGACCGTTCGGGTATGTTCGGAATATTTAGCAGCTAGCTTTGGCAGCCAACTTCACATTGGTAATGCTTTATACTTTTGACTTTGACACAAGTCACAACACAAGTGACAACTTCATCACAGATGTGTTGATTATTAAGGTGTCACTTCGACTTCATAACCATTTTGTATTTGTATGGACATTATTTATAAATGTTATTGATGACGGATATCGTCTCCACGTTCTCATCGTAGTTCTCAGAAATATTCTATAATGGCTTCTGGACACTACAAATGTGAAAATGAACAAATCGCGAGTGAGACTTACTTTGATGCCATTCATGATATTTTGAATGGAGAAGTAGTTAAGAAAGAGCTTACCGAAATCAAACCCTTTAATGAATATGGGATTGAACAAAACGCAAGTGGGAATCAGTTTGGTGATATTCATATTTTAAAGAAAGAAATAGTTGAGGAACATCCAACCGAATATGGATTGTTTACTGATTGTCTAGAGAAGAATGAGGACAGATTTTATGCTCCCGATTCAAGCGACTTCGAGGTTACGTGGAAAAATAGTGATGAAGACCCGGAAGAATCCAAGCTTTCTCCAACACGTGAGTTTACTTTAAAAATATAGTCAGTTTAACACCCTGATCCTGAACAGACTATCTGCTCCTATTTGGCATGCACCACTAAGAGCAAGTTCAGAAATGAACCAGATAAAGTACAATGGATGGCTTGTCTAGGAGTGACAGGTGCCGTAAGAATGACGCCCACCAGAGCTCTAGAAGTTCTACTAGGACTGCCACCTCTGCACCTTGTCATTGAGCATGAAGCCATGCGTACTGCCTACAGACTCAAAAGTGCAAACCAATGGATCGGCACTGAGGCAGACCATGGACACTGCTATTTGGAACAAGGCAAAGGAAGGCTGTCCAATCCTATTAATGGAAAGAGATAGCATCCCGCTGGTTCTGAATTTCAGAAAAAGACCTAACATTGTCATCACCACGAGGAAAGAATAGAAAGACGCTGCACCCGGCAGACTCCCCCCTCCTCCCCATCCCATCTACGGCTCAATCTGGTATACGGATGGGTCAAGATTTGGGGAATGTCCGGCACAGGAGTATATGAAGAAGGAACAAAGAGAAAACTATCAGTTCCCCTAGACAAATATGCATCAGCGTTCCAGGCCAAAGTATATGCCTTACTCACCTGCGAACAGGAAAACTTCGACAATAGAAGTTGATGATCTACTGTCATCTACTCGGACAGCAAGGCAGCAATTATGTTGTTTGTTACAGACCCTGGCATCTGCACAAGATGTGCTCTGCTGTTTCTTCCTGGTCTTGACAAAAGCGACACTCTGCGCTCTCCGCAAGTCCGATTCTTTGAAGATGCTTTCCCTGTTATAATCCTCGAGTTTTTTCCTATTCAGTTATAACAGGGCTGCTGGTCTTCTTTTCGAAAGATTTGGTATAAATGCCTTCGAGTGGACTTGTCCCACTGTTTCATACCAGTACTCGCGTTTTTTCGCTCGGTCCAGTCTGAAAACACATCTTTGGTTCTGCTCTTTGATATTCTGAAGAAGGGGCTCTGGTCCTATGAACTCCTTCATAGTGACTTCTTTTGCCAGAAGGTCGGCTTTCTCATTTCCTTTAAAGCCTTTATGTCCAGGGACCCATAGCAGAGTTATTCTGTTGCCCCTGCCTACGCTTATCTGGATTCTATCCGACTTGATGCCAGAGCTTTCAGTGCTGCTTGATTTTGATTGCTTGATTTTTACTGTTTGTGTTCATAATTTCTTGAAGGCAAAGTGCACCTTGGGAGCATAATTCTAAACCCAGAAGATGTCAAAGAGATTCAGCTGAGGAAACTTCTGAATTTCGTAAGAGAAATCGGCATGCCCAGCTGATTCTCAGATCATGGGGGTGCACAGTGGGCCCAAGTAAAAAGACCTATGTGCACGTACTTCTCCGGAGCCAGCCCACGTGAACTTGAAGTAAATATAAGATGGTCTAGATCGCAAACTAATGAAAGTTTCAATCTAATTTGATTACTGTATGAGATTAAAATATTAAGAATAATAATAGCTTTTTTTATAGAACTGAACAGTAATCCCAGATAACACATGGACATCCAATGGATATCCATTGGACGTCCTTCATGAGTTTTATGGATATACTATGGACATCCAATTATATCCAAAAGATATCTTATGGACATCCGATGGATAACCCCAATATCCTTAAGGATATACATAAGATATCCTCCAGAGATGTTCATAAGATATCTTTCAAAGATATCCATAAAATATACTTCAAAGATATCTTTCCGGAATATCCATAGAATATCCTTCAAGGATATACATAAGATATCCTCCAGACTTGAGAGATATTCTAAAGATATCCTTCGGGGATATCCATCGACGATAAAATATAGTAATAGCAATCTGGAGGGAAATGAAATAATGGTATTGAACAAAAAAAAATGTATTTAATAAACTCTGGTATCAAAAAAATTCTCATAAACTTCGGAGTTATCAACAAATAAAATGTATATGTAAACTCTAAAATAAAAACAGAATATTAAATGCAGAATAATCAAAAAAATAAAGTTAAAGAAAAAATAGGATGCTATTTTCTTCGTCCATCCAGGTGTTTCCTTATTTCTAGAAGATGACTGATGCCATTCTTCGCCCTTCCCAGCCAAGCCTAGATGGCTTCTTCAGTAGCTTTTATTTCGCCGAATCACTGAGGTCACAGCTTCTGAAATGATATATTCACGGGTATAATTAATGTTGAAATTTACAAAAAAATACTGAGAAATATTATGCTTTCTTTTGAATTCGAATACTGATGATGATAATATATATACCACTGCCATAGTTTTTCTCTCTCTTTATTAAGTATACTATGATACTTTTCTTGGAAATTTTGCATTCTCACTGAACTAGCAGTCTCTTATGAGACAATACAAATTATCAAATAAATTGAACAACTGAATGGGCTTTTCACTTGGTGATAATTCAGCCAGTTTTAGTTGTCCACTTTTTTTTGCTCCATACCAGCTATATTTGGAGGCAAACATATTAGTGAGCATGGAAGAAAGGCATCGTTCCACAAAGTCATATTTTTGAGATTTCATTTAGGTACCTAAAAAGGAAAAAGGAAAAGAGTTCGAGAATAGAAAAACATACAACTTACCTACATAAGCTTTGAACTTCGATCCAGTTCCCAAATATTCTTCCGAAAGATTCATTTTTTCAGTGCAATCAATAGGAAAATGTTCGAATCTACTGATGAATCATCTTCATCACATGTCCACTGTTGTAGGCATTCACACCATTTTCAATCTGGTCACTGTGACATTTGAAAAACTCGTGTATTGTGGCAAATGTAACGAGGTGCTTTTCAGCATTTCTGAAAATATCGAAACTCAAACAGCAAACACATAAATGCATTGGAAATAATGGATTTTTATAGGTTATGTCCTTCTCGATTGATATTTACCTGTATTCGGCCAATATATATAATTCCCTTTGGAAACAATCAATTGCTACAGATGAAAACCATTATGTCCAAACCAACAGGGTATCAAAAACGAAGGAAAATAGAAAAAAAACACGATTTTTGTTTGGATTCAGTGCTATGACTATGACCGTCGATCGACCTTCCTCAACAAAATGACAGACGTCGCCAGTAATTATGCGTATAGTATGGCCAGGCTGTCGCAGACACATGTATATCTGTTCTGTGGTCGCAGAGGGTCCCCGCGACAACATATTTTTGAAAAGGTACAATTTGTGTATCTACGAGAATATTTACATTCATTCATGATTGCTCCGGATATCTTATGGCCATCCATATGATATCTTCTGAAGGATATCCATTTCAAATCCGTCGACGGATATCTTATGGATGTCCATTTCAAATCCAGGGATATCCCGACCAGAATTGGACATGAAATGGATATCCATAGGATATCCTGTGTTATCTGGGATACTGTTCTTGCTGAATTATTTCACTAAACCTTTGAATAATGCGGTAACAATTTTATAGAAATGGTACTGCTTTCCTCATTTTTTAGTTTTTTCAGAACAAAAATTAATTTTTTTTATGGGTGGAATATAAACCTTTGAATAATAATATAATTTATAATCAATTATATAATATAAAATTTTAACTCTTCCATCAGATGTTTTTATTGTACTATGCTTCTGTGATGATTAATTGAAAAAGATGTAATAACTGGAACTTAAATTTCAGATTTCTACGAAAATACGAATTTCCTTGGTCTTGCTGATGAACTGGCAAACTAATGTCAACAATTTTGATAATGCGGTTATAATAAAGAATGAAGAGCACTTTGAATGTACAGAAGATTTGTTAGCAAACAGTGCTGAATTGAAAACGGAGACATTCAAAACCCAGTATGACATTGATAACATTTAAACGATGTCAAACCTCAAATATGTGAGGGAATATCAAGTAGAAAAAATGAAAATGAGTCCTACCTAAATTCCGTCACCGATATATCAATTGGAACAGAAATGGGTGAACTTTCGAAAGGTAGGATGTTTTATCCAACAAAGATGATCTGCAAAGTCAGAGTGGCAGAGACTATATCTCTAGTGAAGAAAGTTTATAATCCTTTAAAATCTATAAAAGTACCCAAATATCACTACTTTTTTATACTAAAACATAATAAAAAAGATTAAGAAAACAAAGCAAGTAATGAAACAACAGCAATTTAACACATTGATAAGGCCTAAATTTGATATGATGACATAGCAGAAGAGGATCCAGAAATCTCACATAATTTAATTTAGATATATAGAAAAACAATTTAAATTAGGGTGATTGCTCCAGTTTGCCGGCCACTTCCAGTTGTCGGCCATTTTTTCCATTTTCATTAAATAATAAGAAAGATACTAACTACATATTTGAAAATTCCGCCAAAAGTTCTCCCATACTTTTTCCGCCATATTCCTTCATAGATTTACCTGTTCTGAGACTCATCATTCTTTCCCTGGCAGTTCAAGAGATGGTGGTCGAAGTAAACGTCGTTTGTGCGTTGGTCAATTGAAAAAAAGTAGTGGGACATAACTTCTTCAACGGTAAGTTCAAGTGAATTTTTTCTAGATCTACAAGAAAAAACTTATGTAGGGGGTATCTTTATTTGTTGAACTACCATTTTAGTGCGAGAAAACTGTAAATGAATGATTTTTTCTTTAAATTGAGGGGTGGCCGGTATATTGGAATCTCAAAACAACTATTTTCCATTTGTCAGCCATGGTGGCCGAGAACTGGATCATGGAGCTGAGTATTCGTGGTCCTTTAATGACACAGTCCAATGCTATGGACATTTATCATTCTGTCCTTTTTGAAGTTCTTATGGAAGTTGATTCTGTAGCCAGTTTCCCGCCACCAAAATGTCATATATAAAATAAATATAATAACTTGCTTTTATATGGCCGAGAATTAGTATAATGTGTGCCAATTGTCGGCCATTACATTTTTCTATAGAATATTTAGGGTTCGAAAACTAGCATCAAGAACGCCTGTTCTCGGCCACTCTATCAGACCAGAAATCGCAATCGATTTTCCACTTTATTTTATTGAATTTCAACAAATTTTGCTATGAAAAGAAGAGTGCTTCGAACAATATGTCCGATAATACCTAGGTATATATTATTTTACTACAAACTATTAAAAAAAAAAATTGATGCCTCGATAGTTGGTACCTACCTACCTAGGCAGGTAGGTAGGTACCTACCTAGATAGGTAGGTGCCTATGTACCTACGCAACTTAATTCTCTTGAAATTTAGTTTGGAAACAACTGTTGTCCACCAAACTTCAGACTTATTGACACGCGAAAGTGATAGAGAGAACATTTTGGATAAATCTGACTCAACTTGCTTCCCAACCAAACAAACAGATCGTTCTCCTTTGGTTCCGATTCAGTTAGTTATTGATCCATTCGATAAACATCTGAAATTTCCTGATTCCAAAACAGAAACTAAAAAAAAAACGTTCTGATACACTAAACTTCCCAATGGCCATCTCCTCGGAGAAATGGCGTAGCAGCATTTTACTTAAAGGGGAAGAGAAATTGAACAAAAACCAAAGACATCGAAAATAGACCCAAGATAAGAGCAACTTTGAAGGCAGAAAGAGAAGTGAAGTTGCAGGAAAAGAGAATGATTAGGAGGAAGGAAATTGATGAGAGGAACTCAAAATTGAAATCCAAACCAAAACCTAGGAAGCCAAAGCAAAAATGTTCCATGTGTGACGATGTTCTGATCAGCGACATAGAGGATGAGGGAGAGAAGAATATTGGCTGCGACATCTGTATAAGGTGGTACCACCTGCGATGTACCAATCTTTCTTCTCTACCTTATTCTGAGGCTGCCAAAAAAGATTATATATGCAAAAATTGTACCTGATCGCAACTCCATACTTTTTTATTTAGATGTTTCTTTTCTGTGATTTTTTGTTTTAAGAAAGAGTATTTTATTTTTTGGCGTTTTTATTTTAAATGTTTTTACATTTTTATTGATATACATATTTTAAATTTTTCTTTTTGTATACTGTTTTGTTTCATTAAACTCAATAAATATGTTGTGTAAGCTGTTCATTCGAAAAATCGCTAATATCAACCGTATTGATGGGTACATAAGATCCATGGCCGAGAAAAGGCATCAATGGACGACAACTGGGTAAGTGGCCGAGAATCGGTGCACTAGCAGGTCAAGAACTGGAATTTGGTGGCCGAGAACTAGCAAAAGTGTACTTTTTGTGGATATTATTTTTTTCTTGAAGGTGTGGAAGCCCTATGGTTCTGTAATATTTTTTTTTTCATATTACTTATACCTTTTTCTATTTGTCATATTTTTTTTAATTTTCCATCTGCGATTATGTAAATATGGAACCGTATCAAACCTACAATATCCCCTTAAGTGGCCGACTACTGGCGCAATCACCCTAATCTGAATACAAAAATGAAACTATGGATAAGCTATGGTACAATAAATGAGATAAAATATTGAAACAAATTGAAGAAAAAAAAAGGTAAGTAATTACAAAGAAAATGTGAATTTGGTAATTGAATATGGATACAGACCGAATAACTAAGGATACATATTATTTCAAGGAAATACATATTATTCCAAGGAATTAAATATTATTCCAAGGAAATAAATATTATTCCAAAGAAATAACAACAATAATAATTTATCAACCATGTGCATAGGAGTTTCCCAAAGAACAGTCCTTGGACCTATTCTATTTATGACATACATTCCTTGTTGAATCTCAAAATTAACAGATTATATTATATGTTGATGATACTAGTCTTCAATAGTACCACATGGGACCGTGCCCCGAAAGGTATCTCTGTTGAGATCTGGCTTGACTATAACAAATTATCATTTAATATCAGAAAGACAACATATATTGTCTTCTCACTGACAAAGACAAATAAATCTGAGTTCAGTACTTTTGCAGGTATTGATGTATACAATAGTATATTATACTACAAGGGCAGCAAGTTAAAATATCTTGCACTGCGCGACATGATGCCAGAGGCAAAGCCCCTTCAGCTCTTCTTTCGGATATTTACAAAGCTTAAATATTTGCTCCTACTTTTCGTCTCTCTCTTTCTTCCATATAATCTCATTTATCTTGGTGTACATGAAAAATATTTGCTCCCGGGTTATGGAGGGCGTGGTCTGTCAAAGTCACCGATGCGTACATTTCCAGAAGCTGAAGCATGTTAAAAACTTGGGTATTTTCAGAGTATTCAATTTGCCATGCTATCTATCTAACAAATCCCTAACAGAGAAATAGGGGATTCCCACCGGTCGACCGCGGTCGTTAAATTTCGCAAATTATCTTCGCGCTTGATTGAACAAACTTTTCTCGGTATTTCAGACACAATGATCCCCATATACAACTTTGATAGATCTTATAAGATTCTCCTTCCAGACAGAGACGAATGGAGACGAAAGAACGAGAACTCAAAAGGGCCAATATACAATGGCACACAGACGGCCTCACAACAGAAGACGGAGTTGAGGCCAGAGTACATGGAGTACAACCAGAATTTAACCTCAGTGTAAACCTGGGACAGTACGCCACAATATTCCAGGCAGAAGTCCATGCAATCAAACTCTGCGTGCAAGAAATTCTGAACAGAAATAGTATTGATCAAAATCATGTCACAGCCAAGCAGCACTGAAAGCGCTGGCATCAAGTCGGATAGAATCCAGATTAGTATGGAACTGCGTGAAAGCCCTTCAAAGCGTAAACAGGGACAACAGAATAACTCTGCTAAGGTTCCCTGGACATAAAGGCTATGAAGGAAATGAAAAAGCCGACCTTCTGGCAAAAGAAGGCACTAAGAAGAAGTTCATAGGACCAGAGCCCTTCTTCGGAATAGGCGAGATCACTAATTTCTGGAAAAAATACCACAATGTCCAGAATGATGAGAAAAATGGTTGGATTTTTTTCAATTTTTTTTTTCAGAGTAGTTTTTTCAAAAAAAAAAATTCAATGAAATGTTCCAGGATGTGACATAACAAGTTCAGATCTATGTCTGATCGCCAAGAGTATAAGATAATTATAGAGTTGCCAAGCGTTATTCATAATATTTTTTACAATGTGAGCAGGCCGAAAAAATAATGACATAGCACTCGGTATACATACATATTATTCAAGAATAACTAAATCAAGAATAGCTATCAAATGAGAAGTCTTCATTTCAATATAACACATTTCCTCAAATAGTGACACTGACAGCTCGTCGATCGCCGAAAGTGCCAGCAATTACAGCGTTGCCAAGCGTTATTCATAATATTTCTTTACAAGAAGAGCAGGCCGAAAAAATATTGACATAGCACTCGGTATACATACATATTATTCAAGAATAACTAAATTAAGAACAGCTATCAAATACCAAGTCTTCATTTCAATATAACACATGCTGACACAAGTTCTGTTTTATTCATAGGATGAAACAGAATAACATTTCCTCAGAAGTCCCGCAAAATAGTGACACTGGCAACTCGGAAAAATGCCAAATCAATGGACTTATGACGTCAAGAAGCGCTGTGTTTGAATGTCTCACTGAATTTGAGGGTTTTAGAGCAGGTTTATTCGAATATTACACAATATCTTCTAGGAAAAACTATGCACACATCATATTTTATCACTATATTTCAACTTCAAGCATATATAAAGCAAATTTGTGAGTTTGTGATCTTGCCTATAGCAAAGAGCAGAACCAAAGAAGTGTTTTCAGACTGCACCGAGCTGAAAAAACGCGAGTACTGGAATGAAACCGTGGCTCAAGTCCACTCGAAGGCATTTATACCAACCCTTCGAAAAGAAAAACAGCAACCCTGTTAGATCTGAATAGGAAAAATCGAGGATTATATAGACTGTGAATGCATCATCAAAGAATCGGACTTGCGGAAAGCGCAGAGTGTCACTTTTGTCAAGACGAAGAAGAAGCATCAGAGTACATCCTGTGCAGATGCAAGGGTCTGGAACGAACAAGATTCTACCGTATGGATTACGGGCAGCTAGAGCCCAATGACCTAAAAAAGGTATCACCAAGCATCATCATCGACTTCGTCAGAAGCGCGGGACTTGAAGGTTAACTCTAATTTAATCAGGATCGAGCCACAAGAGATCGGAGAAAGTCGCAGTGGAAGGGGCGGTTATCGCCCCACTTGTAAAGAATCTAACCTAACCTCAGTAGTTCTTTATAACCGAGGTTATGTTTTTCACGGACTCAATTTGTAGACCGTTATGTCCGATTGTTCGCAATAGCCGAGTTCATTATACTCAAACAAAAATGCATAGTGTATATAGGTATTTTTGGCGGAACTTTTCAAATGGTTCGTAATAAACGAGTGTTTCTGTCAAAAGAAGATATAACGATTTATTTTTGTTATTTCGGCCACTTTTGGCCTTCTTTCAACCAAAATATCACACACCCTCAATCACGTGTTTTTATCATAGAAATTTGATAATTTTGACTTTTCCGTTCCCATTCGGAAAAAATCTAACCTAACCTCAGTAGTTCTTTATAACCGAGGTTATGTGTTTTACGGACTCAATTTGTAAACCGTTATGTCTGATTGTTCGCAATAGCCGAGTTCATTATACTCAAACAAAAATGCATAGTGTATATAGGTGTTTTTGCCGGGACTTTTCAAATGGTTCGTAATAAATTAGTGTTCGTTATGGCCTATGTTCATTATAGCCGAGTTTGACTGTATTAATAGTAGTTTAGGTTAAGTTTTAAATGTATGTTTTCTGACTCTTCCTATACAATTGTTTCTGTCAAAAGAAGATATAACGATTTATTTTTATTAGTTCGGCCACTTTGGCCTTCTTTCAACCAAAATATCACACACCCTCAATCACGTGTTTTTATCATAGAAATTTGATAATTTTGACTTTTCCGCTCCCATTTTGGAGCCATTTTCAAGAAAAGTGGAAAAAATATATAAATACAAGTTGTTGATAATAGTAAAAGAGGCAAGTGATTTCCAACCTAGGTCCTCAATCTGTCTATTCCTAGGTTGTAGTCACTTAGGTAGAAATGTGATTACCCTTTAGGTCTCAATCTGCCTACTTCTCAGGTGTTGTAAGAAAATGATTTCCAACCGAGGACTCAATCTGCCTACTCTTCAGTTGTAGTCACTTAGGTGGGATTCGGGATTTTGTGACTCTGCCTTCTCCTTCGAGGGAACTGAGGATCAGAGGCTGGGTGTGTAGTATTTATCATAAATGAATTCAGTGGAGCGGAACTATGGGTAGGGTTTGGTTTGGCAGGAAGACGGGAAAGTAGAGGATTCCAAGTATTTCATAGTCTGCGTCTATTATCACGTTTGTTGACGCAGTTCCGGCATTTTTCAATCTCAAGCGCTTCACGACAACATTAGTTTGTCCTAGGCTCCTAGAAAATGGCTCCAAAATGGGAACCGAAACGTTGAAATTATCTAATTTCTAGACGCACTTCAACCCGAACTTTAATATATACAGGGTGAGTCAGAATAAGACCGACAAACTCCGACTACAGATTCCTCACCTCATTTCGAGGTGAAAAGTTGCTATCAAGGTATGTCCTAAAATGCATCCCCTCTGAGATACAGGGTGTCGAGAGTAACGAAAAAAATTAAGATTTAATTATTTCTCCAAAATTCCTGAAGGAAAAAAATTGAAACTTGGTACACTAATCAAGGTTTATCAATCAATTTTTTTATTTTCGTAAACCAGTGGCGTAGTTACGATGGTATGTGGTCATATGTTCCTTCATATTCTCTTGGGACAAGTGAAAGGACAAATGAGCGTTTGACATCAGTTCGGCTCATCGATATACAACCTAAAAGTCATAACATTCCATGTGCCTAAAAGTGGAGGTTTCTGAGATAATTGAGAAAAACTGAAGATATGTCCTTAGTAGAGACATAATTTCCTAAGTGCAATAATCACATAATTCTAATTTCTTACAACTTATCGGAATATGTGTCAACCTCCTGAACATTTTTTTAATGTTGGGAGAATCGGAAACATAGTAAGGGTGAGTCAGAATGAGACCCTTAACTCCATTTTTTCATTCATCATATTATTTGATCGAATCGATGTCGTGGATTCACTGATATGTTACCATACTTTCTTGCATATTATTATTTTGACAGATCAACTGACAAACAAACCCAACCTCAAATTCATAATACTCCACTTGAGTTAAGGTCTGAAATAATGTTTGCGAAAAACTGAAGATAAGTACTCTTAATTTGTTGAAGTATCATTATCAAAGCCATTTCTGATTAAATTATCTAGGAAAATATTATCCAATCAACGTATTTTTGATGGAGAAAAACAATTATTGTGTATTAATATCTACTTAAATGATTTCTTTCGATTCGTGATAACTAGTTGCAAAGTCGAGCCTTTCATGCTAGTTTGTGGTAGGCTGTTCAGTACACCACTGATCAACGCATAAAATATACACGAAATTTGGAACTAAAAAGAAATTTAGCCTCTTTTCATTGTTCCCGGTAGAAACACACTGATATATCGATACTTACATTAGACATAATTGACCGTAACCCGAAACAGTTTGTATTAATGTCATCTGTCATCATTTCAGTCAGTTTCAAAATGGATTATTCATTTGAAGAATATACTGATATGCATTTCGTTTATGGTGCAACAGGGGGAAATGCCAGAGCCACTGCAGAATTATATCAACATAGATATCCAAACAGACATCATCCGCATTTCACTACTTTTATAGCTGTGCATCGACAATTGAAGGAAACGGGGTCCTTTAAATTCAGTAAACACCATTGTGGTGCGAATAGAACAAGAAGAGATAATGTTACGGTAGAACAAATTCTTGAACGATTAGCAGCAGATCCTTCTACCAGCACTCGGGCTATTTCGTATAGGTTACAAGTGTCACAATCAACAGTCGGGTAGCACGTGAACAACTATTGTATCCATTTCGCCTACAGAAGGTGATGGCCCTAGATGCTGGTGATTATGGCCCTCGTAGATTTTTTGTGAATGTTTTTTGAGGATGTATGAAGGAGCAAACGACTTTCCTAGATATGTTCTATTCACGGATGAGGCATGTATCACAAGAGATGGATATTTCAATAGTAAGAACAGCCATTTTTGAGATGAAAAAAATCCGCGTGGAATGTTTTAAAAAGGCTACCAACAAAAGTTTTCAGTGAATATTTGGGTAGGAATTATCGAAAATCGTATCGTTGGACCATATCTTCTTCCTTCCCATTTGAATGGGCAGGACTACCGAGTGTTTCTTGAACATGTTTTACCTAGGCTACTTGAAGACGTACCTCTATTGGTTCGTCAAAGAATGTTGTATCAATATGACAGAGTACCGGCCCATTTCCAACGAATCGTTCGTCAATTTCTTGATCAAACATTCCATGATCGGTGGATAGGTAGACGTGGTCCCATACATTGGCCTGCACGTTCTCCGGATTTAACTTCACTAGACTTTTTTTGTGGGGATATCTTAAATCCCTAGTGTAAGAAACACCTGTAGAATCTGTAGAAGATTTAACGGCAAGAATTTTAGCAGCATGTACGTTAATA
The DNA here is from genome assembly GCA_018342105.1 of Gonioctena quinquepunctata. Lineage (NCBI taxonomy): Eukaryota > Metazoa > Arthropoda > Insecta > Coleoptera > Chrysomelidae > Gonioctena > Gonioctena quinquepunctata. The sequence goes on along the minus strand of JAFIRS010005996.1, from coordinate 12,167 downwards.
CAGGATACACCAGGAGATGCCAATTGTGTATTGAACAAAATGGTGGTCCATTTGATCATTTGCTTTAATGCCTTGTTTATTTCTATGTGGTGTCCCACTAAACCGTTTCTATCATTTAAGTAGATATTAATACACAATAATTGTTTTTCTTCATCAAAAACATGTTGATTGGATAATATTTTCCTAGATAATGCAATCAGAAATGGCTTTGATAATGATACTCCAACATAAACTTCAACAAATTAAGAGTAATTATTTCAGACCTTAACTCTTATCTAAGTGGAGTAATATGAATTTGAGGTTGGGTTTGTTTGTCAGTTGATCTGTCAAAACAATCATACTCAAGAAAGTATGGTAACATATCAGTGAATCCGCGACATCGATTCGATCAAATAATATTATGAATGAAAAAATGGAGTTATCTGTCTACATTCTGACTCCCAACATTTAAAAAATGTTCAGGAGGTTCACATGCATTTAGGAAAATATATATATATACACCTATATATATATATATATATATAATTTTCCAATTAACGTTTTTTTTTTACTTTCACTACATTAAGAAGAAAATCTTTATTTTAAAAACAGTTTTGTTGCAATATGTGTTGAACAATTTCATAATAAAATATCTTACACATGTACAAGAACAAACATTTAAGTTGGAACATATACTGGTAAAGTTATCTATAAAAAAGATTTTAAATCAAATACAAAAAAAGAGACGAATTTAAAACTGACATACTTATTTGAATGTATCTCATAAATTCTTGCAAGGGTAATAGGCTTTATTCAATAGTAGCTCTTAACTGCTTTTCGAAATTAATATGTGGTACCAATGAACGAATATGTGATGGCAGGTGATTAATTTTTTTGGCATTGAAATAAGATTTTTCATTAGATGTACTTTTGGAATTAAAGCGAAGCCGTGAAGTTATTTCCTTGTGTTGTATAATGATTTCGAAGATAATGTTAGTACCATATTTTTGTGGATCATACATACACTCTCTAGAATGAAGATGTAAGTCAATATGAGTATTTTCTCTGGGTTCAGCTTTACTAAGGTACATCACAGCCCTCTTTTATAAAATGAACACAGAGTTCAGTAGAAATTGAGAACTATTCTTCCAAAAATAAACTCCCTATCTCAATAGTGAGTCAATCAGAGCAAACTAGACTGCTGTTGCTGCAGATGTATTCAACTCTGATGAGATGACTCTCACTGCAAAACAACCAGAAGATAATTTTTTGAATAAATTTGTGATTGAATGTTGAACAAGACTGTCATCCATAGAGTCTAAAAATTTGCCGATGATTCAGTATCTATTCTGAGTTTCCCAAAAATATGTCATTAGAGTGCATCTGAACGTCAAAATAAATGTTTTTAATGTTGAATGATAATTTATTCTCTCCACCACTTTTGACTCCATATGTCTCAGCGACATAGTTACTCAGTTCTTCTTTGTTATTGTTGCCACAGTTGTGGTGTCATCTGGTACATAGTAAACTTACCTCTGATTTTGATGCTGATAGGTCATTAATGTATAATCAAAAAAAGCTACGACTCTTGGACCCTCACTAGTGAGACTTGGACTTTTTTGGTAAGTTGTGACTTGGGTGAGCTCTGATAGATTCCAGTGTTACATCTCAAGACCATAAATTTCTAGTTTTGAAGAAATTCTATGATCAACGCAGTTGAAGTTTTGTAAAGTCGCAGAAGACTCTCTAATAATAGCTCGCACATCGATGATATTTACATATATATATATATATATATATATATATATATATATATATATTCTCCAATAAAGAAACATAGCATCATTTAGCGTTTGAAACCGAACTGTAGGTGCTTAGAGTGAGTTATGAAGCAAAATGGAAAACATTCTTTAATAATTTCTCAACTAACTTGGCTAGAGTTGGTAAAGTGAAATTGGTCTTAAATTTGATACCATATCAGAATCTCCTTTGTAAGTGAAGGATTTATTATGGCTATCTTAAGACACTCCGAGAAAATCCCATTTAAATATGATTTATTGATTGCTTCTGCTAAAACAGTTATAGCATCATCTAGTAGAGAGAGCAGAGAACTTGTCCCATCCAGAAGTGTGTTTATTTTCCAAATGTTTCAATATTTCTTTCAGTTCATCGGGACTAGTAGTTGATAGTAAAAAGGAAACTTTCACAGATATATTCCTCAAGTAGGTGACTGGGCCCTCTTGTGCTCTAATATTCATTGAAATGGTTTCAGCAATAGAACAGTAATAATCGTTAATTTGGTCTGCAGACAGAGTAGTATTTAAGGGTGGTTTACTATTTTTTCCTCTGAGATTATTAATAATAGCCCAGCTATATTGGTTTGGCTGTTTTTAAGACATTTCTATAAATTCTCCTATAATTTGTGAAATATAACATAAAAGCTTCATTTTCCAGCGAGTATTTTCTTATGTAATGAAGGGAGCACACATTTTTGGCAGAGACTTTTATACTCTTAGTTATCCACTGTTTTTAGTTTTTGTTTTAGTGTGACGGAATGCATTATTGAAGGTATCACAAGTATATAATAATAATCTTTCCTTTATTCACAATCAAAATACAATCGCAGATCACTGGAATCACAAGTATTACAATTAGATTGAGATTGATGGTGTGGACAAAGCAGCAAAGCTGATAAGTGTGAGAACACTTGTTTCAGCATTGACAATATTTTATGAAAAAACTAAACTACTTAGAATACTAATGTATATGATGTATAGATATATACATATATATACACACACCTATATACACATATACTATACACCACATAAACACATATAAACATGGCATGCTATACAAACAAATAATTAAGACAAGGGATGTATGTGGTTATGGGATCGTAGGGGTGTAACATGAAAGATTTAGATATCAAGTAAAAAGGTATTTGTGGTGGTACCCCAATATTAGAATAAAATCTTTTGCGTAGAAATGGTCTTGAGATGGGCATGGTGTAACTGAAAAAATTTATTTTGTGAATACAAATCAAGGGGGAAGGTGCTCTCTGAATTTAAGGAAAATTAAATGGTGGTTTTTCCACCAAATTTTAAAATTTCCCATTATCTCTTCAACTTTTTTTTGAAAGGTGTAAATTTTTGCTGCTTTTATATTTGTCAGGAAGGGAAATTTGGGGGGGTTTATGCGAATGGTATAGATCTTTGGGTAGTCGTTTTATGATGAATGATGGTGTTGAACCAGGGGTTTTTTGAGTTTGGGTAGGGGTATTTTTTGTTAAAATGGTATCGGGTAGGGTAGAAGAATATAATTTTTAATGGTTTTTCATTTCAGCATATGGGTATCTTTTTGGGACTGGGTTTTATATGAAACAAGTTTCAAAAACCTTAGTTGCATTACTTCAGGTAAAAGGAGGTTTTGGGGCTTTTTAAAAATATTCAATGCTCAAAGGGGTGGAATTTTCTACTAGGGAATAGAGAAGAAAGTAATTTTTGGTTGAGGTACAATTTTCTAAACTTGTTTATGGGTCTATTTGTTTAAAGGATTACAAGCCCCATTCTTTTAGTCATGGGTGAAATGCGGACAAAAGATTTTATTTAAATTTCCTCCCATATATTGGACTTTTCAAAATGTTTAAATTTTTTTTTTACTATCTATCGTCTATAATTTTATCAATATTTGATATTCATTGACAGTTTAAATTTGAGTTTTGGCTTTGGTCGGACAGACCACTATTAAAAACCTCCATTCAAACGGCCCTTTTCAGAGGGAAACCTGTTATGCCCAGCATCACAAGTGAGACTATCCATTAAGAAGATGGTGGAAATTATCACCACGTGATATCCAAGACTCTGACTTGAAAAGAAGTTGTAAAACAAACAACTCCTTAAGCATAGACAAGGATATTGAAAAAAGCTTGTCAGGGTATCGTATCCTCTCAATGATGTACATTAAAGTGAAAGTATTGAAGAAGCCCGTTCGAACTGTCAAACTTTTGGAGTTGCTCGGAGATGGGGGTAAAGGAGGAACTGGTGAACCTGGGGGTGAAGCTGGGTCAAAGGTCGACAGGCCGGAAGGTTACAAACCACCAGTACAAGAGACAGTTTGATTTTTTTAAGAATGTTATAATAAAACTGGAAAAAAAAAATGTGTCAAAGAAAAGGACATTATCGCAAATGTCCCAATAATAATTCGAGAGTGCACGAAATCATGCAAGAAAGCAATAATGATGAATTTTCGGACAATGAACTTTGTGACCCTAACTTGATAGTGTGGTCTATCACAAATGTAACTGACTGTAACTCTATCGAGTGGTTTGAAAAATTGACTTTAGTGGCTTGTTGAAATTAAAATTGTACTGGCAGCCAAGTAAACATTCTGAATTTTAGTGATTACAAAAAATTTAACATTAGTGATAAACACTTGAACCAGTTAATTCGTACTTCTTCTTATTCAGGTCCATAGCTATTGAGATTGTTATCGGACAATTATATTTGAAATAGCATTACCAAGCGCAGAACTGGAATTTAATGTTTTACGTGGTTGAATCTGGATAAACCTTGCTCAATTTGGGACTCAAAGCAGTAAAAGAACTAAACATACTATATTACCTGATGGTGGTATGTTAATGGATTGATAGCAGTGAATTACAACATATACGAAGGAACAGTAATGTTTTCTGAGCACAGAACAAAATTAACCGCAGTGCGAAATAACTTTGGGCAATAGCGACTCAGTGTTAGTGCGCCTTGCAATGATCCTTTGAGCCTTGAAATCAAAGGTGAAAGAAGAAACTGACCAATTGGTGTGGACAATATAGGTACCAGTAGATGAACCACGATTGGGTACATCCATAGTGGTGGTTCCAAAACCTAATGGGGACATACGAATGTATGGACCCTCAGACCTACTCAACAAATATATTAAGCATGAGATTCTTAGATACCCACACGAATTTTGTTCTCTCAGTTGTCAGGGACTAAATATTTCACTCTTTTGGATCTTCCCAAGCTTTCCTACAGGTCCCCTAAGCTTATAGAAGTTCCTGTTGTGCACCATGACAACATGTTTTGGAAGATATCGTTATTTGAGATTGCCTATGGTATCTCGTCAGCTGAATTTTCCAAAATACATTTATGAAATTTTGACTTATTAGTGACGTCATTGTGTATATAGATGATATCCTAGTTTTGGAAGATCTCCGAAAGTCACAATTTTAATTTAAATACTGTACTGAATAGAATAAAAGAAAGTGGCCTGACTCTAAATAGTGAAAATATAAATTCTGTGAAGAAATCCTTCTCGGACATGTCATTAACTTGAACAAAGGTGTACACTGTGGATCCAAAGAAGCGCTTCAAACAATTGAAATGAATCCACTAAACAATAAAAAAGAACACAGAGATTCTAGGAATGATAACCTATTTGTAAAATTTTTTACCTAATCTGTCACAAGAGACAAACAAATTAGAAAATTATTAAGGATAAAGTTGACTTTGGTGTGGACGAAACGAAAATCGGTGTTTTGAAAGACTTAGAAACTGTTTAATCAGCTACAACATTATCATACTTTGATATGTCAAAGAAAACGTGTTATGTCGGTTGATGGAATCCTTATGGACTTGGAGCTTGTATTTTCAAGATAACAAACCAGTGGAATTTGATCAGTGCCATTACTTGGAAACTCAAAAGCTATAACCACATTGAAAAGGAGTTGCAGCAGTGGTATTTGGAGTGCTGAAAGATTTCACTATTATATATTTGGACAAACTTTCAAGATAGAATCTGATCATCGACCATTAAGTGGCTTGTTGAAGCAGCTAGATGAATTGTCTCCCAGTTCAACGTCTAACATTAAAGACTTCTCCGATACCAATTCAGCTATGTATGTTCCAGGAAAAACATGTATGTATCAGATACATTAAGTGGGACCAATTCCGGATGAAATAAATCGGAATAACTTAGAGGATAACTCAAAGTGTATTTAATCTAGCTGCATCGGGAAAACGAAAAAGATTACAAAAGCTATTACTGAAGATGAAACTCTACAGAAATTGAAGGTACATGTAATGCAGGGATGCCTGACCACAAAAGTAAGCTAACAGGCGATATCAAAAAATTTTGGCCAATACGAAATGACATTTTTATTAACCAAGAGATACTATTTATCAAAAGACGTATCATTATTCCGGACTGTTTGAAAGATGAAATATTGAACGTGATTCATCAATCACATCAGGGTATTGTATCATGCAAGAAACGAGCACAAGACTCGATATATTATCCCGGACTGTCAGCAGATATTGAAAAATTGATATTAAATTGCAATATTTGTCAAAAATATTCAAAGGAAAATCAAAGACAACCTCTGATACCACATGAAATACCAGAATACCCTTGGTGGAAAGTAGGGATTGACTGTATGTCCTTGGAAAATTCAAATTTTCTGGTACTGGTGGACTATTTTAGTAAATTTGCAGTAGTCCACAAATTGACAAATAAAACTGCAACAACTGTTATTTCTACTCTGAAAAACATTTTTGCTACGCATGGATTGCCGCTTGAAATTTTCTCCGACAATGGCCCACCATTCAATGCTCATGAATTCAAAATATTTGCAAAAAATATGATATTCAGTTGTCCACTTCAAGTCCATATTAGCCCGTTCTTATGGCATGGGTGTGAAGACTGTTTTAAACTGTGAAAAATTTGTTGAAAAAATCGCTTCAAGAAAAGCAAGATCCATTTTTGGCAATTTTGAATTATAACACAACACCAAAACAGGACCTACCATGTCCCAGTGATCTGCTTATGGGAACAAAATTCAGGTCGACACTTCCAGTATCGAAGGAAGTGTTAAAACCGAAATTTCCATTGGAAGGAGTAAAGTGCCAATTGAGCACCAGACAGAACCTGCAGAAAAAACATTATAATGTGGGAACAAAGAAACTACCTGAACTAATGGTGCATCAGCCTGTATTAATCCAAAAAAACGTTCGTGTATGGGAACCTGGTATTGTACGGAACAAATCCGGCCCGAATGACTATAATGTAATTCTCAACAATACGGAATATAGGAGAAATAGACAATCTCTCAGACCTTCCTTGTCTTTCTCAGGAAATATCACTGTGAGCAAGAGCAAATAGCGACACCAACCCAAGGAGCTGAAGAAACAGCACATACAAACACCAGTTTTCCCCCAGCAAAAGAATCTACAGGAGAACCGCTTGGAAATCCCCCTAGAGTTATTACTCCAGGATCAAATTCTAATATTAACCATTATCAAACGAGAAGTGGAAGAACTGTGAAACCCCCACAGAAACTTGAATTTTGATCATGAAATTTAATTAGAAATTTTTGCATTGTATTCATTATTTTTTGTTTTTTTTTTTAAAGGGGCTGCAATAGGCAGTCTATTCCCGGTACCGCGAGAGAGCACATGGTTCCCGATTCAAAATAACATAGTTATTATAATTGGTGTACCAATAAATAATCTTAGTGAAGAAGTATTAGATCTATCATTTCAACAACAGTTTTAAGAACGTTACAACAAGACAAACAGGTAGTGTTGGAGCATACATAATCTAAAATGGATGAGGAGTATTTCGAGAACCGTGTTGAGGTTTTAATATGCATCGTGAGGTTGGAGGATTCTATTAAATTTCGAATTAGGCAAGTTCTTGGATTCTTACTCAAAAGTCAATGTTAAAATCACCTGCCAATAAAATGTTTGTGTTAGGAGAGAAAAGAGATAGAATACCCTCCAACCTTTCAAGAAAAATATTTTCATTGCATTGTGTTGTGTGTGTTGTGCATGGTGGACGATACAAGTATATTATATATTTATTTATTTATTCAACGGGAACTAACCCAATACATCTAATATACAATTGAAGGTAGAATACAGTTTTACATACTAAGATGATCTAAGTTGAATGGTAGAAGATTAAGATTGAGTGGAATGTACAATAGGATATTCATGATTAAATGTAACAATTTTTGTTGCGGATTCGAGGAGAAAGACTGTGGATGGTTGCGGGTCTTATTTATTCATTGTCCTAAGCTGGGATTTAAAGTCGTTTAAAGATGAATTAAAGAAGTCTAAATGACCATGAATATTCGCTGTTCTTTGGATACGTGGTAAGTAGCTGTTATATCTATAGTTGGTTCTATAGAGGGGAGTATGAAAAGTGCTGTTTTTTCTAGTGGTACGTGGAGGGACTTTTAGATGTATCTTGGATAGCAGCTCATGGCAGCTCAGTTTGCTGTATATGATATTGTGAAGGAAAATCAAGTCCCTCTGGTCCCTCCTTGGCAATAGTGATGGTAGGTTTAGGGTTTGCCCAGTTAGAATGTGGTCACGGAATAATTGTAGTTTGAAGTTTACGTAATTAAAAAAGTGATGCTGAACACGTTCAATTCGATCAATGTGGGTTTTGTAGAGGGGGTTCCATACCACAGAGCAGTATTCAAGATGCGGTCGGACTAGTGAGCAATATAAAATGCGTATTGATGATATGTCCAAGAAGTCTGAGGTAGTTCTCTTACTAAAGCCAAGAAGTTTCAGAGCTTTGTTGATAGTTGTAGAAATGTGGAGATTGAAGCTAAGGGTTGTGTCAAGGGTAACTCCTAGGTCTTTTATGCTAGAGACAGCATCTAGGGTAATATCTTCTATGTGATATTTTTATTTAACAATAAATCCGATAAAGTCTTAAAGAATAGTAAATTAACAGCAAATGACATGAACAACTTCTCCGCCGATATAATTGATAAATTAATTGCTAACATTCCCCCATCATGTAAAAAAGGGTCACATTTGTTGAATATCTCTGTTAAAGATTCAGTTTTTTTAAGACCTACAAATGGAACAGAAGTCTTCAACGTGATTTCATCACTTAAAAATTCAAAAAGCATGGACCCTTACAATATTAGTCCAACAATTATAAAAATTGCTAACGATATGATGACTGAACCCATTTTCATTTAATAAATGTATGTTTTCAAATGGAAATTTCAGTTTTTTAAAGCTGTGCAGACCAAAAACCCATTGTTCATTTAATAAATGTATGTTTCTCAAATAATTTTAAAGAGAGGCTTATAAATTATTTAGAAGGAGGAGGATATAAAAGTGAAAGGCAGTATGGTTTTAGAAAGTTACATTCAACCACCAAGCCGTAACAGACATTATTCATATAGTAGCAAAAAATAAAGACTTGGGTATAGTAACCAGAGCTATGTTATGGACCTTTCGATAGCTATGCACACGCTTCTAAATAAGTTAGAAAAATATGGGATAAGAGGTTCAGCAATAAACTTGTTAAAATCATTCTTAACTGGTAGAAGGCAATATATTGTCTACAACAACACTACATCAGATATACAGGTAATCAAACATGGGGTTCCCCAAGGATCGGTGTTGGGTCCTCTGCTGTTCATTTTATACATAAATGATTTACCATTATATGTTGACATTGCGGATACTTTTCTTTATGCAGACGACGCCTCTTTTATAATTAAATCAAGTAATACAGGTAGACTTGAAGAGTTATCAAAAGAAACTCAAGAAAAATTTGAACAATATCAAATGTATTTTTAACAAAAGAACGAATAATGATAACGAAAAGAACGTGCGTTTACTAGGATTTCATATAGACACCAATCTCAGCTGGAAAACACAAATTACAGAAATAAAAAAGAAACTGTCCAAAGGTCGTTTTGCCCTGAGGAGAATGAGAAGCGTGGTAAGCAAAGATGTACTTAGAATTGCATATTTCGGTCTTATACAATGCCATTTACAATATGGGATATTACTATGGGGATCAGTATCAGCAGCAAATGATGTTTTTATATCCCAGAAAAAAAATATCAGAGAGATGGTTCGAGCTAATTTCAGAGATTATGCAAAACCTTTATTTATTGATTTAGAGATTCTTACGGTACCATGTCTATATATACTGGAAGCTATCTTATACGTACATATAAATAAAGATAAATACACTACTGGGGCACTTATACATGATTACAATACTAAAAGCAAAGAGGTCATTAGAACAGCAAAAACGAAATTAGTAAATACTGAAAAACAAACCAATGGCAAAATATATAATACGCTTCCAAAAGAATGGAAAAACTATCCAAAAAAAAAATTAAAATTCGTGGTGAAGCAGGCTCTTTTGAGCCAAGCATTTTACTCAATAAATGAGGTTTTTGATGCTGTCTGGCCTGTTGATTAAAGGCAAAAGGCACTAAGGAAATTGTTTCAATTTTAAATGTGTTTTTTAAGAATATGTGTTTAATATATATTTTTAGGTTACTTAGCTATATTTGTAATGTGATTTGTATACCTTTTCTATTTTCTATGACGTGTCTAAACAAATTATGTGTGTTTGTTTTCAAGTGTACATAATATTGTAACATAAAGACCAATAAATTCTTATCTTATCTTATCTTATTGGAAGATGATCGGTGTATCCTGTCTATGGAACCTCATTATGTGGCACTTATTCGCATTCATCAACATACCGTTCAGTTCACACCAGTTAGAGATGCTGTTAAGGTCAGCTTGAAGGTTGATTGAGTCATTGAGAGAGGTGATTTTGGAGAATATTTTTAGGTCATCCGCAAATAGGAGAATTGTTGTGTTAGCTACCAGGTTGACTATATCATTAATAAAAATGTTAAACAGAAGAGGTCCCAGATGTGATCCCTGGGGAACGCCAGATGTCACCAAAATTTTTGCAGATGTGAAGTTTTTAACTCTGATTAGTTGCTTTCTTTGAATAAGGTAATCTCTTATCCACTCTAATAGGGTGCCCAGAGATACCAAGATGTTCCAGTTTCTTCACTAGAAGACAGTGGTTGACCCTGTCGAAAGCCTTGGAAAAGTCTGTGTAGACAGAATCGACTTGATGTCCGTCTTCCAAGGCTTCCGAGAGGAAATCGGTGTAAAGAGATAAATTGAGTTCTGTAGATTTACCAGCTAGGAAACCATATAGCTGAGGAATTATAATATTACTCAAATTAACTGTAAGATAATCAGTCACTATGCTTTCAAAGACCTTTGGTATGGCGTTAAGTTTAGAGATGGGACGGTAGTTTTTTATATCGGACAATTTCCCGGCCTTGTGAATAGGTATGACATAACTGAGTTTCCATATACCAGGAAAAGTACCGGTGGATAGCGACATATTGAAGATAAGATAATACAAAACTGCAGTGTTTTAGAATGGAGGGAGGGATTGCATCGGGTCCGGGGCCTTTTTTAGGATCTAGGTGGCAAAGTTTGTCATATATTTGGGATATATTGATCTTGAATGAAGAGAGATTTAAGTTATTAGATGTTGGTAAATCCAGATTGGGACAGGTGGTTGTGTAGTAAACCGTCGCAAAATACTCTGCAAACAGGTTAGCAATATCCTGACCGGATTCTACACGTTTGTCGTCTAGAGACATTTCATTAGGTATGTTATTCGTCTTTCTCTTCGAGTTAACAAACTTCCAAAAGAATCTAGGATTTGTATGTATAGACGTGAACGTAACTTTCGCGATTTTTGTGGACTTAGGTCTAGATGTAAAAATCTATCAAAAGAATGCTATAACACCTATCTTATTGACTGTCAATAATAAGATAGGTGTTATAGCACTCTTTTGATAGGATTTTACATCTAGGCCTACGTCCACAAAAATCGCGAAAGTTGCGTTCACTTTTCCAAGATTTGTGGGCAGTTTTTTTTTAAAGATGAGGTTTTTCAGTTCTGGTGAAAACCATAAAGAAAACTTTCCAGATGAGTATTTCTGGTATAGGTTATGTAGAGCACAAGTATTTGACAGAATAGTAATCGCCTCACTTTCCATGGCTGAAGCTGATGGAGTAGGTGCAGCTGTAGATCCTAATGCGTCTGATGTCCAGTAGGCATTTGGTAAATTAAAATCACCGAAGACGTACATGATGGAGTCTGGATAATTTTCAACTATAGCATCTAGATCAGAGCTTAACGTCAGAAACGAAGTTATGGGTGGTTTAGGAGGGAGGTAGACAGCACCGATGATATGTCTGGAGGAGTCGCCGATGGAGACGAAGAGATCTTATATGCTCTCATTTGAGGGTAGCTGAGCACATTTGTATGTTTCTCTTACCGCTATAAGGACTCCCCCACCTCTCGAGAAAGGACTGGTT
>JAFIRS010005995.1:0-44826 GCA_018342105.1 Gonioctena quinquepunctata | reverse complement strand
TTTCTTTCCTTTTCTTCCCCTTACTTTCTTTCCCCCTTTTTTCCCTTTACACATACAATACACATACAAAATACACATACACATACACATAAAATACACATACACATACAATACACATACACATACAAAAATACACATACACAAAAATACACATATACATAAAATACACATACACATACATATCGTTTTTTTATATTTATAAGTCTCAAATCGAATTACTGAGTGTTAAATTTTTATGATTTGGGAAATTAAAACTTAAATGTTGTAAAACGAAGATACAATGAAGACATTTTGAAAAAGGTACATTTTGTAAAAAAAATATATTTTTAAAAAAACTATGTAAACTTTAGGATACTGTTTGGGAAAAAAAAAATAGGGGCACCTAATCTCGTGAAAAGAGTTTTTAAGTTCATTTATTTTTGGGGTGTTTGGTGCCCCGTTTTTAAAAGGGTTTGGGGGATTAGAATAAAGATTTTAAGAAAATTGTTTGCCAACGTTACGAATTTTAATAAATTGTCATCGGGGTTTGAAAATTTTAATTTTAAACAGAGCCCCGGTTGATAAATTCATTATGGTTCGAAACGTTGGCAGCCCCCAATTTTTCTTCGAAAACATTGTTTCCTGATCCCAACCGTACCGTTTGGTTCTTTTATAATGATAATTTGGGAAATGGATTTTGGGTTAAAGAGAAACAAAGATTTCCCCGGGGGAATGAGGTTTTTAAATTTGGAATGATTTTTTTCGGAAAAACCCCAAATTACGATTAAAATGTCAAAAAATTATAAAAAAAAAAACCAAATTTCTTGGGATGTCAAATAAAAGCAATTATATTAAAAAGTAAATTAATTTGCTGAAACCCCCAAATGAATCAACTGAGGCCTAAAAATTAAAGTTCAATTTGATACATGACACAATCACATTTATTAATGAAGTTTACAGTAAAAACTTCCTCGGGGTTTAAAAAAAAAGTAACAGCACTCAGTCCTTTTTAGAAGAAAACAAGAAATTCAGTGAGTGATGAACCCTTAATTATTTTTTGAAGGATATTTGGGGGAAACACTGAATATCACTATTTAATTGAGTATACATTTTTTATTGATTTTTATATTATTCCTCCCCACATTGGGCTTAGCTTCTTTCCAAAATCCATTCCCCCCATATTTTTTTTATTTTTTATTGAATTGAATTGAATTATCATTTTACAAAAGTTTCTTGTGAACTGCATGACAATTCATGATACGCTCGAGTTTTTTAAAAAATGTCAATTAAAAAAAAAAATTGAAGTTTTTTTGTTTCATCCCCCGAAAATTTTGGGGCTTTCCGGGAAATTCCCTTTGAAATATTCCATTATAACTTTTTTTTTATCTCTGGTTGATTTTCAAAAAATAAATGATTTTTTTTACACCCCAGTATCCATTATTAAAAAATTTTTTTTCAATTTCGATGTTATTAAACGAAATATCAAAAAAACGTGCGTAGATAACTATAACCAGAATATAAAGAAAGTTCATTTCGAAAGGGTTCACAATATTTTTAAAGCCCCCTTTTAAAATGAAATTGGAGACATAGAAACCGTGGCGATTTTTATAAATTTGGAAATGTGAATTGTTTCCGGATATATGGTTGCACACTGCATTACGAAAAATTTTTTCCTTCCCTAACCCCGTGCATAGGAGAACCCGCGGAGCTTTTTAAAGGGGGTGGGAATGGGCCCCTGGTGACCTCCGAAAAAATTTTTTGATATTATTTTTTTCCTGAACGCTCTATAATTAAAAGTTGTCCCCCCGACATCGGGGTTGTTTCTTTTTTTAAAGGTGAGAATTGGGGAAAGGTTTTTTTGCATATTAAACTCCAAAAGGTTGGGGGAAAAGGGGGGATGAAAGTTTGTCCAATTTTTAAAAAAATTATTTTTTAAAAATGTAACGTTCGAAGCAAATAGAAATAAAAAACCAAAAAAATAAAATTTCAAAATTATAAAAATATAATATATATATATATATATATATATATATATATATATATATATATATATATATATATATATATATATATATATATATTGATAGAAAGATTTTTCTGTGAATTGAAAAATCCACGATTAAAATGAAGTTATTTTTTGTGAATGTCTAACAGAAAACCACTACTCCCGGTTTTCCACGCGGGACATTGAACTACATCTTATAATATTCTGAAAAGGCCCTAACTATTGAGAATGTTTCCCTCTTCAACATGTATTGATCAATTATTGAAAATTTTTGAAATTCATAAAAATAATAATTTCCTTATTCAGGAAGACTTATGTTACCTATTCCTGCCATAATTATCTCAAATTAGTGTTTCATAGCAAAATATACATAAAAAGTGCAATTATGTGATAAAAAAAAATGAAATATAACCCTTTTTTTGTGGTCATGTTGATTTCAGTGAAATAGTTAGTCTATACCAATTTAAAAAGTTTTCATCGGAGGAGTTCTTAAAAGGTTTATTTTTTAAAATGCACTGAGTTTTGTAATTTTTATGGTTCTAATGTACCTGTGGTTTTTTGAAATGCAAATGTTCAGTGTCTTGTTTTTGGAAACTGCCGTTCCAGTCTAAAGCCCTTTGTTTTTGTGAATTCGTCCTCGGACGGTATATGTTTGGAAATGAGAAGGTTAGATTCGTTATTAAACCTGGTTTTATCAGCTTTCGGTATTTTTTTGTGGTGTAGTGAGAAATAACTGTGTTTGTAGCGAAATATGTTTGATTTTCCAAATACTTTGTTGAGTTTTTCTTCCAAAATATTTTCACCCTACGCTTGATGATTTTTCTCCCTGGATACCACATATATTTTGTTTTTCTTGTCGAATTCTCGGTTTTTACGCACTTCCTGTTGCACTTTTCATTATTTTCGTTCATTTGACAGTTTTATTTACTAACAGTTTCAAATACCTTACATATTATATTCATGATATATTAAAAATCATTTTTGACGTTTTCTGTTTATCATATTTTCAATATTTATAATTTTGCATCAAGATCTTCCTGGCATCTCAGTGGCTATTGTGTTCAGATTTTTCATATATAGAATGTTCCAACTTCAAATTTTGTTGTTGCTTTTTGCTCAAAAAAAAATATTTGTGAATTTTGTTTTCTATAATTTTATAAATTTTGCCAATTGCTTGTCATGTTGAAAACATGTTTATTTAAAACATAGGTATCGACTATTATTATATAAGGTTTCAAAAACGGTAAAACCCAGAAAAAATGTAAAATAACATAGCATAAATGAGAATGAACTAAATATGAACATTTGTTATTTATGTGCTTTTTCAGTTTATAATTTTTATTTTAACTCTTGAACATTCAACACGTACTTCTAAAATAACAAAATATTAATATATAACCCCAGTACTATGTAGACTGCAGTGGGAGTTGGTGTCATAGTTCGGTGTGTACGACTGTACGAACCCAAAATAATCCGAACTTATGGCAACTTGTATGAGGAGTAATTACCTTTGAGGAGTAGTAGAATGGACGTGAATATATATATATATATATATATATATATATATATATATATTTATATATATATATATATAAGGAAAAATATCGAGGGACTGGTCAAAACGAAAAAAAATTTAATGGACATAGCCCCTCAAGAAGTGTTTTCGGTTTTGGCCTCGGCCCTCATCAGTACGGTAAAGAAGTAAGGATGAACAACACGTATGTCCATTAAATTTCTTCCGTTTTGTTTTTCGCCCTCGATATTCTTTCCCTTCATATCTATAATCCTGGATTCCGGGTGTCCGCGGTAAAGGCCTCCGTGGTGACGTTGGTTGTTCCCTGGAATGCAGGGTCTGCTAACCGAAACCACAAATTTTGCGGTTGGTTTGTTTTTTACTCCGTTGATTTGTCCCTTTTCCGCCAAGTGTTGTTCATCCTGCACTTCTTCACCGTACTGAGGAGGGCCGGGCCGGAAAAACGCTACGGCTCACACAAATAATATATGTATTTATATATATATATATATATATATATATATATGTCACCCAAAAAACGGAAACTGCTAAATTTGTCCAGAGGTAACCAGGAACCCATTCCTACCCCTTCAAAAAAAATTTTTAGTTCAACCGTATATCACTGGCGCCATCGTCGCATTCATTTGAGGTTTCATTTTTGACATTGTCACCTCAGTTTGTCGTAAATGACTTGCGCCATTTTATTCAGGGGAATTTTTATTGTTTTTTCTGGTGGTTTTAAC
Organism: Gonioctena quinquepunctata; assembly: GCA_018342105.1. NCBI lineage: Eukaryota > Metazoa > Arthropoda > Insecta > Coleoptera > Chrysomelidae > Gonioctena > Gonioctena quinquepunctata. The sequence continues at coordinate 40,586 of JAFIRS010005995.1, read as the reverse complement.
GATTTCTTGTTGCCAGTTTCCATAACATCGAAATCAGGTGCAAAGAAGGTGGAAGAGTTGTCGTAATGCAGGCACCATATGTCATGAACAATTTTTTCAAATAATTACATTTCACAAATTTATACAGTCGCCTATGGTGCTATGTAAAATTTCCAATAAGATTAAAAATGATTCAAGAACAATCATCCTTTATATCTTCGACGAATTGATGGTGACATCGAATGGGAAAACTATTTCGAACCATTTCGGAAGTAAAGCATCACGTTTTGGTTTACTTTTTTTTTTACGCACGTTTTTATAACTTCTGATTCGATGGATAGACGAAACTGAAAAGACTATTCATCAATGAATCTGGCGTGTAACAAACTTTATTTACGAAAATCAATCAGAGATGAACGTAATAATGGAATCATTTCATAAGCACCCAGGAATGCCTTTAAAAATTTCTGGGATGAAACAAAACAACTTTTAATTTTTTTTTTTGTTTGACATTTTCAAAATACGGTGTAGCGTATTATAAATTGTCATGCAGTTTTTCAGGAAACTTATTGAAACTTATTGTAAAATGATGAGGTGGTACAACAATTTAATGATGAAAAATATGATTCAAAATTGTATCAATCAGATGGAATGAATGGATTTTTGCAAGGAGTAAAACAAGTCTAATGTAGTGAATGAATAATATAAAATCAATAAAAAATTGTATACCAATTGATAGTGATATCACAGTGTCCATCCAGATATTGTCCAAGATTATAGTAGGCTTTATCACCAATATTTTTTTGGGGATGGCAAACGGTTTGGTAATTATTAAAATTTTTTGTTGAACAAATTATCCAATACTTTAAATATACTCACTTGAAAAAATTATGTCACATTAGCTTCCATTTTGACATTCCCACGTTAATTCTTCATGAAATGAGTTTTTCTCTATAATTTGTAAATTTTTTTTTTTCAAAATTTTGGGAGTTTTGTGAAAAAATTATTCTTGGAAACATCTCATTTCCAAGGAATTCTTTATTTTCTTTGATTCCAAAACCAATATAACTGGCTTTATATATTGACTTAAAATTATTAAAATATATATATATATATATATATATATATATATATTAATATATATATATATATATATTTTTATATATATTTATATATATATATATATATATTTATATATATATATATTATATATATTATATATTAAATTTCTAATGTAGACCCAGGGAAGGTGGTGTCAAGCGTGTGTACGAACACAAAAAAATCCGAACTTATGGCAATTTATGAGGAGTTACCCGGGTCTAGGAATAGAAGAAGTAGATTTTGCCACCAAAAAATATTATATATATATATATATATATATATATAAATGAGGATTCCTTGGAAACATCTCATTTCCAAGGAATTCTTTATTTATCTTTAATTCCAAAGTCCATATATAACTCGTCATTATATATGAACTTAAGAATTAAATATATATATATATATATATATATATATATATATATATATATATATATATATATATATATATATATATATATATATATATATATATATATATATATATATATATATATATATATATATAGTTTTGAGTTTCTTGAACCAGGAATATACAATGGAGTTTGAGTTTCTTGGGGTTTCGGTTCTTTTTGCGAGTGACAGTCTTCCATATTCTGAATATCTATCAGATGTAGTTCAATGTCCAGCGTGGCTTTAGCGGGAATATTGTTTTCGTTAGGATTCACAAAAAAATAACTTCATTTTAATCGTGGATTTTTCAATTCACAGAAAATCTTTCTATCAATATTCAATTGAGAATGTTTCCCTTTTCAACATGAATACCCAAAGAGGTTATCTTGACGATGGAAGATAGTGACTAAAGTTTTCTTTCAGTCGCAGAGATTCCACATCTGATTTTATGAACATCCCTTTTTTATTTTCAACAAATCAATCTATCATACCCCATGACGGTTTTAATGTCAGAAAACACTAATTTCAAAGTGTTCTCCAAAAGAAATGATTCTAACTTTTTTTCCATCTTTGAAAAGTGAGATTGCTTCTTGAAAATGTGTTTCCCATTTCTTCCGGTCTTCCTGATGATCGTGGGAAGCGTGAAATAGATTTTCGTCGACAAAATGTATTGAAGACCTAGTGAATGCGATGTCTCTCCGCGTCAATGTTACGAATGATTTCTGGTGAGTACCTTTTGGAAAACATTCTTCTTTGCCTCATTCATCTTTTATGAGTTCTTAATTAAGACTGGAATAAAAAATCAGATAACTATCTGAATGAAAATGCAAATTTTCAATTTCAGATTTTTTCTTTTGAGTTAGGCCTTTTCAGAATATCTATCAGATGTAGTTCAATGTCCAGCGTGGCTTTACCCGGGGAAGTGTTGTTTTCGTTAGACATTCACAAAAATAACTCATTTTAATCGTGGATTTTCAATTCACAGAAAATCTTTCTATCAATATTCAATTGAGAATGTTCCCTTTTCAACATGAATATCCCCAAGAGGTTATCTTGACGATGGAAGATAGTGACTAAAGTTTATCTTCAGTCGCAGATGATTCCACATCTGATTTTATGAACACCCTGTTTATATTTTCAACAAATCAATCTATCATACCCATGACAGGTTTTAATGTCAGAAAACACAATTTCAAAGTGTTCTCCAAAAGAAATGATTCTAACTTTTTCCATCTTTGAAAAGTGAGATTGCTTCTTGAAAATGTGTTCCCATTCTTCCGGTCTTCCTGATGATCGTGGAAGCGTGAAATAGATTTTCGTCGACAAAAATGTATTGAAGACCTAGTGAATGCGATGTCCTCCTGCGTCAATGTTACGAATGATTTCTGGTGAGTACTTTCTTTGGAAAACATTTTCTTTGCCTCATTCATCTTTATGAGTTCTTAATTAAGACTGGAATAGAAAATCAGATAACATCTGAATGAAAATGAAAAATTTCAATTTCAGATTTTTTTTTTAGTTAGGCCTTTTCTGAATATCTATCAGATGTAGTTCAATGTCCAGCGTGGCTTTAGCCGGGGAAGTAGTTGTTTCGTTAGACATTCACAAAAATAACTTCATTTTAATCGTGGATTTTCAATTCACAGAAAAATCTTTCTATCAATATTCAATTGAGAATGTTTCCCTTTCAACATGAATACCCCACAAGAGGTTATCTTGACGATGGAAGATAGTGACTAAAGTTTATCTTTCAGTCGCAGATGATTCCACATCTGATTTTATGAACATCCTGTTTATATTTTCAACAAATCAATAATCCGAAATTATGGCAACTTTGTATAATGAGTTGAGAAATGGAATTAAGTGTTAGGCAGTTGCCATAGATCAGAAATATGCACGCACACAAAAATATTATATTTATATATATATATATATATATATATATTATATATATATATATATATATATATATATATATATATGTATATATATATATAAAAATATATATATATATATATATATATATTAAAAGAGGAATTTAATGGACATAGCCCTCAGAGAAAAGTGTTAACCGTAGACACGTTTTCGGCCTCGGCCCCTCATCAGTACGGTGAAGAAGTGCAAGGATGAACACTTGGTAGAAAACGACAAATCAACGGAGTCAACAAACAGAAGCCAGCCGCTCATTTGTGGTTTCAGTCAGCGACCCCAATTCCAGGGCAACAACCAACGTCACTCACAGGCAGCTATAGCACCTGCGGACATCCGAGTCCAGGAATATAAATATGAAAGAGAGTAATATCGAGGGGACTGTTAAAAACAAAATGGAAGGAATTTAATGGACATAGCCCTCAGAGAAAAGTGTTAACCGTAGACACGTGTTTCGGGCTCTCGGCCCTCATCAGTACAAGAATAATTCGAACTTATGGCAACTCTGTATGAGGAGTAATTACTCGGGTCTAGGAAAAGAAGAAGTGGATTGCTTGCCACCAAAATTTATAATGTATATATATATATATATATATATATATATATATCTAATACATATATATATATATATATATGTATAACTCAAAACTAAGAATATTGTTATATATATATATAGATATATATATATATATATATAAATAGATATATATATATATATATATATATATATATATATATATATTTATGTATGAACAACAATATTCTTAGTTTTGAAGTTATATCTTTGACTTGTCAAGCAGTGCATAGATCAGGAATATGACGCACACCGAACTATATATTATTAATGGTTTGGTTCGAGTCAAAGACTGGCAACATTGCATTCTAGTTCTTGCAGACCGCAAGGAGAGCTGTTGTAGTTAAATAAGAAAGTCAAGCTCTGTGTGTACATACACAAGAATAATCCGAACTTATGGCAACTCTGTAAAATGAGTAATAACTCTGGTCGAGGAATGGAATAAAAGAAGTGATTACGGATCCGGTAATCAATCTCCCAAAGAAGCTAGATTTTCGAATTGTAATCAGAAATAGGACAAAATATCGTCATAATATACGAAAGACACTGTGGCACGGAGTGCGAGTTGGCACAATGTTTAGCAGGTGCTACAGTTCAGGAATATGCACGCACACCGACGCCACAGTGTAGCCCATACAAACACACACCCACACACACACACACACACACACATACATACGCATACGCATACGCATACGCATACGCATACGCATACGCATACGCATACGCATACGCATACGCATACGCATACGCATACGCATACGCATACGCATACGCATACGCATACGCATACGCATACGCATACGCATACGCATACGCATACGCATACGCATACGCATACGCATACGCATACGCATACGCATACGCATACGCATACGCATTCCGCATACGCATACGCATACGCATACGCATACGCATACGCACGCATACGCACACGCATACGCATACGCATACGCATACGCATACGTTTACGCTTTGCCGCATGCATACGCATACGCATACGCATACGCATACGCATACGCATACGCATACGCATACGCATACGCATACGCATACGCAATACGCATTACGCATACGCATACGCATATACGCATACGCATACGCATACGCATACGGTTTACGCATACGCATACGCATACGCATACGCATACGCATACGCATACGCATACGCATACGCATACGCATACGCATACGCATACGCATACGCATACGCATACGCATACGCATACGCATACGCATACGCATACGCATACGCATACGCATACGCATACGCATACGCATACGCATACGCATACGCATACGCATACGCATACGCATACGCATACGCATACGCATCCGCATACGCATACGCATACGCATACGCAATACGCATTACGCATACGCATTACGCATACGCATACGCATACGCATACGCATACGCATACGCATACGCATACGCATACGCATACGCATACGCATACGCATACGCATACGCATACGCATACGCATACGCATACGCATACGCATACGCATACGCATACGCATACGCATACGCATACGCATACGCATACGCATACGCATACGCATACGCATACGCATACGCATACGCATACGCATACGCATACGCATACGCATACGCATACGCATACGCCTACGCCTACGCCTACGCCTACGCCTACGCCTACGCCTACGCCTACGCATACGCATACGCCTACGCATACGCATACGCATACGCATACGCATACGCATACGCATACGCATACGCATACGCATACGCATACGCATACGCATACGCATACGCATACGCATACGCATACGCATACGCATACGCATACGCATACGCATACGCATACGCATACGCATACGCATACGCATACGCATACGCATACGCATACGCATACGCATACGCATACGCATACGCATACGCATACGCATACGCATACGCATACGCATACGCATACGCATACGCATACGCATACGCATACGCATACGCATACGCATACGCATACGCATACGCATACGCATACGCATACGCATACGCATACGCATACGCATACGCATACGCATACGCATACGCATACGCATACGCATACGCATACGCATACGCATACGCATACGCATACACATACACATACACATACATATATTCAATTCTGGTATAAAAGAAATTTGGTGAAGAAACCGACTATCAAGTAATTTATTACCAAAGAGGAATCATCTTAGCATTTACACTGTTGCCTACCAAGCAGAAGGTCACAGGAACGAATCCTGGACAGGGTTAAAAAAAAATTATAGTAACAACGGCTGGACCGATTTGGATAATTGTTTCGTAATACTTCGAATACGGATTTTAGGGAAAGAAAGTATTCTCAGAAAAGTTATTGGAAGTTTCTTTGTCCTGGAACAGTTTTCAGGAATATATAATATATGATAAAAATTAATGTCTATGTTGGTAAGCTCATGACTTGATAACGGCTGGACCGATTTGGATAATTTGTTTCGGGGAAACGAGATAACGAACGGAAGAACAGGATAACAGGATATCGCAAAAACGGGATGACAGGAAAATAGGATAATAGAAAAACGGGATTACTGGAAAACGGAAAAACGAGATAACTCGGTAACGAGATAATTCGGTAACGGGATAACGGCATATAGGGAAAACGGGAAGCGGGCAGAGTCAAAGGCATAACTTAGATGGAACAACACAAAAAACATAGAAAGAAAGAAATTACGCGAACGAGAGTTTTCAGGAAAAAAATCAGGGAATATAGGAGGACAATGTTTGTCGGGTAGGCCAATATATATATATATATATATATATATATATATATATATATATATATATATATATATATATATATATATATATATATATATACAAAACTAGGTATATTGGGGTATGCAGCAATGAAAAAGTGAACTCTTTAAGGTTTATCCAAGCTTTCGGAAATGTTTATTTCCATCATCAGGGAGACTAGAATAGATGAAAAAACCAATAGTAATACATATTCAAGTGCGAAACAATATGCTTCTTACAACTTTGTTGAGGTTGGTTTCAATGATGTTAAACATATTCATCTAACATAGTGATACAAAAAAAAACGTTGATCGAGGAATAAAACGAAGTTCAAAGTTACTACAACCACATGAGCGTTGTTTAAAATTATATAAATATAACTGTGTACTCTATGTGGTGTGACAAGGGAAACTGACAGGTTAGGAATTAATCTCGCAATTATATTTAAGCCAACGACATCTTGTAACAAGGCTAAATTGGCTTTAGACCCATTTCCCTGTTTTATATAGAAAAAAAAATGATAATACCTTTAACTTTACCTGCCAAGGAGAAATTTATCTTTTCATAACTTTCTCGACGCTGTCACCCCTGTAATATTAGCCACTTCAGTAAAAATGAATAACAATGATCTTCATAAAAAAAATGTCCCGCTGATCTCACCATTTATAACGGAGAGCCTGTCTATCGACAATTCTCTGTTTTACCATTTTCAATACCTTTGGAAAAAATATTCATACTTACTAACCATATCTTTTTTCTGATGTCCACCTGGAAAGGACCTCCCTTATTTTCATATATATTTATATATGTTTTGCCTAACAAAATGAGCTCTTTCTTTTGCTCTATTGAATACAATAAATCTTATAAAGGGCTCTAACACTGTCACCAATAAGTTGTTTTTAAATTTTTCACACCAATTTCTTTTTCACTGGTTTTATCACCTTCTAGTCCAAAAGAGCTAGAATTCGGCTCAAAGCCATTGATGAGTCTTTGGTGATTTTTTTATAAAAGTCCTTAAGGAGGTTGTAAACTCTACTACAATAAAAAGACCGAATTAATTATTAACCACCATATAATGGGAAAAAGGAAAAATATTACATTTTTTTCAAAACATCTTTAAAATACACCTTTTTTTTGTATTGAAACAAGAGCTCGAAATAAGGTCAACTCAAATATTCAACTTCATAGAACTTTTCAAATCCTATTTCTAATAATTTTCAAACATTATATTTAATGTTATGGGCCCAACACCCAAAATGCGTGGAATATATCCCTCTATAGCTTTACTAGAGGCTATAAAAATTTTCTCATACCAAATCACCCTCATATGCTTTTCAACCTATACATGAAAAAAAATATATCAAGCAAAAAGGGAAGAATCCAAACCACCAACCTTCAAACCATCTAATATGTTAGGTTAGCAACCAAATACCCAAAATTTATTCTTACCAAGTATTTCATCCAACGATGAATATCTGCGCCCTCTCTAAAAAGGTTACTATTGGATTTTAACTCGCTCTATATTTCTTATTATTTTTCAACGGGGAAAATTTCTATTTTTCCCTTGGAAAATTACGCGAAACAAATTTCTAGTATTTCGCGACAACACTCGCCCGAAAATCAACCCGTTATTTTAAGATCGACTATTCGTCACCAAAGCCCGCCGAGGAGTCCCTCTCGTTGATTACATTTTTGCCCTCCAAATTAGAATATTTTTTTATGAGTAGTAGCGTTTCTAATCATTGATTGGTCTTTTCAGTTATGTGTTACTTTTGCATATTCGAATCCTATTGGCTTATCAATTATGGTAAGATTTTTCCAGATGAATCTCTTTCACAAATAATTATTGTTATTTCAGCACAACGGCAATTAGACCATAACACTTAACTGTATGAAGATATATAAACAAACTTCCAGACTTAAATAAACGATTAAACTCTAAAGCGATAATTGATTATTTTTCAATCTTCCATCGAAGATTGATGGTTGACTTCCAGTAACTATGAAGAGAAATATTTCACTTACAATAAATTCAACAACTTTTATGAATATTATTTCAAATGAAGGTGTTATTATTTATACAATAATCCCATAAAATTCAGATTATTATTTCCTTCAAACCATAAAATTTCTCAATAGCATTATCAAATTAACAATTATTATTTCAAATCAAACTATTCTAACAACCATCTTATTTTTCTATATACATAACACTTTGCTAAGTGTTACAAAGCTTCCCCCTTTAAAAAAAGTATTGGCTACACGTGCCTTCACTTTTTCCAAATTATTATCTGGATTGAATAGGTACCATATTTCCCAATTATATATCTGAACTTCAAAATCATACCACTGTCCAATATTTCAAGCCCAAACCTTATCACCTTTCCTGTTCAATCTCGGGGCATGTTTATTAATCCTACAACTAAATTACATATTAGTTCGATTCGGCCCGTTAACATATTTGCTTCATCGCACTTTTCACTCACTGGCGATGATCGCTGGCAAGATGATAAAGGCTACCTTTCTGAAGCGGCAATGACGATGAGGATAACTTTTCTCATAAGGCCCAAAGACAGAATATTTGCTACTGGTACATCGGAAAAATTCAACCTGCCATACTGACTACAGGGTGAAATCAATAACTGGAACAAATACTAGGGTTTCAAATTCTCGCTACTAGAACAATGGATACTGCAATGGTTCACTCCATAACTCAGTGAACCTCATTGACTCGGCTGGGTCGCCTCTAATGCTTGAGCTCCATACTTAGCTCATACTCGGCCTACTACTATTACATTGTCAGCATTTTGTACTTACTGACACATTCAGCTATTTCAACGTATCTTCTTGGCTTAAATTCACTGCTTCTGTCCTTCGAGCTTCACAACTCTAGCTCATACTAGGACACGGGTATTTTATCATTTTTTTTGTCGGCATCCATACTAGCCAACTACTCCAACTGTTAGCTGCTATCTTCAGCTATCTCCAATAAACCCTATCAATAACTGCACCATCTCATCTACTGCGTTCAGTCTGTCTAAATTGCTGTGGCCCTCATACAAGGAAGAGAAAAGTTATCATTTTGCCTGATGATCGCCTACCTTATCCGCAACCTTTCCTACTGCATACTCCATCCCCAATAGTCTTTCAAATCACTTATTAACCCGAATCGCGCACTAATGATATTAAAATCAAGTCCTTCAACAAAACAAAAGAAAATAGTTCGTTACAAAATCAAAAATTATATCATAAATAGAGTCCATTTCCAATCTTAATCCACTATATTACAATAAAAATTGTAAAACAATAATCATTATATCAAAAAAAAATACCATTTATCCCATTAAAATTCTTACATTTACATTTTATCAAATCCTTATTTACACCCAATTCCACATTTTTCATATAGAATCAGTCAAGGTGGCGTTTCCGTAAAATCAAAAGAAAAATATATATATTTCACCAAAAAATAAATTCGTCAAAGAAAATAGATATTCCTATGATCAGTACATCAAAACAAAATAAAATAAACCATTATAAATTGTTAGCAAAAACTTTATCATCAACCTATCAACAAATATCCCTATTCAATTGATCACCTATCCGTGACCTTAGCAGATAGCCAATCAATTTTTTCCTATCAAACCCGTGGAAGTTTAAAGGTACTCCCTCCCTTCAAAATTTAATACAAACAATTTATTATTCATCAGCATTTTTCTTTTTTCACGAAACTCTTTTTGCAAATATCACTTATTTATCTTATACACGAAACCACCAGCTTGACTTTCTCATGTCAGGTACAAAATTACCCTTAAATTTTAATAAATCCTATTCATGATAAAAAAAATGAGAAATCCTCAATGATTTCGCGACTAACAAAACCTATCCTTCAGCTCCCCAACTTTTACGTACGCTACTGCGTTCTTCAAAGTATTTTCAATACCTTTGATATCTAAAATTACAGGAGGCCCTCATCGGCAACCCCTGTAGGTGCTTTACTAGAGAGAAACATTCCATTCTCTAGTAAAGAGTGAGCTTTCTAGACGACTATTTCCGCCCTAGTCCCGGGGCTTAGAAAACCCACTAAATGCCTAAAACGTTATTTTATAAATTTTCTTTTTAGGCCGTAGCCAGGGAACAGTGTAGCCAGTGAAATTATAGCATCCACCAAGCTGAAATGTTTAATAAAACGGTTGTCAAGGTCATCTCTGACCTATCTTACCAATGTGGCCATTCGGCAAACCCGAAATTGCTTCCAAAATATGTATTTTTTTTTTCTTTTTTTGTTCCTTGGGTCCTATTTTTCCCATCCAACCCGATGTTCTAGGAACAAGGACGGTTGCCTGCACCGACCTGTTATCATGTAGTCTCACGAAAAAATCTGGGTCAGGACACCTTACGTCCTGACAGCGTGAGGCCAATTATGGGACTCTTACCCACCGGGTGGCGTCACATTCCCGACAGGATGATTCTTAGGCCCCTCCTGCAAGGCGGGAAATTTTAATATTCATATAACATGAATTCTTAACATTTTTACTTTCTTACATGAAATTATAAGACATGACAAAAACTATTCTCTCTATTGTATTTATTTATACAATATCCCCACTATACCTTATTGGTAACGCAAAATATTTTTGTAATTCCCCTCTAGGGAATTATACCTATACCTACAGATATGTACAAAAAAACATGTTTGTGTAGGTCACACGCCCCTGACCTTATTGATCTTTAATATTAAATCACACAGTAACCCTATATCAATAAACACCCATCCTATAAAAGAAAAAGGTTTATGTCTGATTTAAAATAAGAAGAAAACTTTAAGAAGATACAAATGAAACCATAACCCGAATTGTTGTTGTTAGCACTTTTGGCGGGCTCTTTCCCCCCTCTGCAAGGGTATTCTAACCATCCACCCAAAAATTGGCACTATTTGGTGGGACTCTTACCCCCCAGGAAGTGCACCGGCCTGGCAGAAAGATTCTTTCCCCTCCTCTGCAAGGGTAATTTATCGTTTGAAATAAAAAATAAAAATCCCAAAATTTATTAAATTACCCTCATAACTAAACTTTAAATCCCACAGAATTATTGAACCACCCCGGTAACAATAAAATTATTAAACTGAAAAAATAAAAATAGTTCTTCTATTAAAATTATTAAACCACCCTATATGTTCAATTTCCTAAACTTATAGAAATTTCCCCGGTAATCCAACCCTCTTTCATTTCCAAAAAAATTATAAAATTTTCTGGCTTTTTCAAATAAAAAACGACTTTCTCGAGCATAGCTGTATCCACAGTATTCTTCCTACAACCACAGTGAAATTGTGTAAATATCCAAATTCAATTCTCTGGCTCAGATTTGCGCATTCCTGGGCACTTCCTTAACCATACCAAAATGTAAGGCAATTCAGTTAGGACAGTCATACAAATTCTTTGCGTACAAGAATTTCATTGCCTATTTCTACAATCCATAATCCATATGGATCAAAACCGAACAAACAAATCGAAATCACAAGACAATTGGTCCTGTCCTCGTATACCCAACACAAAAAAAAATACTTTTGATTTCCCACAAATATTTCTTACCAAAAAAATAAGTTCAGAATCTTCCCTTCTACCACATAATCCTTCTTCACCTTTCACAACCATTCTTCAAAAAATACATTATTCTTATATACACACATACATATCCAATAATATAGTAGGACTCCCGAGTCGCGTGACTTTTACTCCGCCAGCTGGTGTCCTTCCCCCTGGTAGAAGTATTCTGCGGCCCCTCCTACAGAGCCAAAAACATAAATGGCATCCAATGGCACAAAAAAAAAATATACAAAATGCACGTCGTGCAATACCCGAAAATCACAAAAGAAACCAATATACCACCAAAAAAAAAACGGTAAAATATCGCTCATACAATTTTACCTGAAACATGACCTATAGGTCCAACCTAGTAGGGACTACAGTCCTACCACCAACTTCGCTTACGGTCTTTCCTCAGACCATCCCCACAGTAACACAGCTGCTACCTCTGAGCAGATCAAAATTCATTTCTGCTTGGTCCAACTCCAGACCCCTTCCCAAAACTCATCTGCTTCACCTAGCAGGCTACAAAACTCCCTATATGGTCCTCTTCCAGACCTTCACTAAAAACACATTTGCCTTTTTCACCTAGAGCCTCCTATTTCTAGAACAAACAATTCTGGTCACATACCCTACCGAATGGTACCACGCCTCGACAGAAAAATTCTTAAGCCCCCTCTGCAGAGCCATAAGGAAAAGAAAAGGATAGACAAAGGAAAGAACGAGACTTCCACGTTGTGAGATTCTTACTCACCAGCTGGAGTCCAATCAACCCTGGTAGAAGTATTCTTAAGCCCCTCCTACAGAGCAATAATGAAAGAAGAAAGAAAATGAAGACAGGACTTCCAAGTTGTGAGACTTTTACTCACCAGCTGGAGTCCAATCAACTCTGGAAGGAGTATTCTGCGGCCCCTCCTACAGAGCCAAAACGCATGAATAGGCGCAAAAATCGCAAAAAAATATACGTCACAGACGCACAAAAATCACCCAACTAAAAACATACGCTCAGAACTCAATCTGGCCTACAAATCCAATGTGCTAAGGACCATTGTCCTTCGACGGCACACCAAAATCACCTCAACGAGCGCTCTTATATCGCCCAAACAAAAGAAAAATCGCACAAAATAACGCCAATTCACTGCAGGAACTATCATCCCACAAAAACATATCAAAGGGTCCATCCCAGATCGCCCTCAAACAATATCTCATCAGCTACTATCAGCTGACCACGCCCCTTTTCTATAGAGACTCCTATTTCTCCCAAAAATCTCCCAATATGGTCCTACCTCGACCTATTAGAGTAACATCATCTTCTCTGGTCCTTCGCTCGACCTCCTATTTCTCTAAAAATGATCCTACCGTGACCTTCTAAAACAACATCATCTCTGGTCCTATATTCGACCTCCTAATTCCCCAAAATGGTCCTACCTCGACCTTTTAAAACATCATCTCTGGTCCTACTCTCGACCTCCTAATTCTCCAAAATGGTCCTACCTCGACCTTCTAAAACAACAATATCTCTGGTCCTTCGCTCGACCTCTATTCCAAAGGTCCTACCTCGACCTTTAAAACATCATTTCTATGGTCCTTCGCTCGACCTCCTAATTCTCCAAAATGGTCCTACCTCGACCTTCTGAAACAACATCATCTCTGGTCCTTCGCTCGACCTCCTAATTCTCCAAAATCTGTGTTCTTCTTCAGCAGAACAACTCCCGGGGCCCACTCTTTCGCGGCGCATACTACAACTTCGAAAAAGCAACTCACTTCATATGTAGACTTCCATCACTATAACAAAAATCCTATTTGCCAACGAACAACTACTTTCCGGGCACATACCCCGACAAACATTGAATTACAATCAACAAATAATCATATTTTCCACTAACTTCCTGCCTGCAATCGCCTTTTCAATCCTTCGAAGCCTTTTACTCCCTTTTGCTCCAAAAATCACCTATATCAACTTTTTTCCACTTCTTACAACAAGCTCTCTCAGTTGCTTCATTCGAGCAACCTACAACGACGAAAAACAAGCTCAGTTGCTTCCTCCAGCAACCCACAATAACGAAACATCCTCAAAGGTCACCTGCTACACCTTTCTCCGTAGCTCAACCATTATACGATCAATAAAGACCTTCACGCAATAACTGCTTCTCCCAGCAGCCAAAAATTTTCATCAAAAGTCTACAATTTCTTCCAAACGACCCCTGATACTTCAATCCTGCTTTCCCCGGCAGCTCACAAAATCGTCCTTGATCAGAGCCAAAGCAAAATGAAAAAAATCCACGACAGCTTCTTCCGGCTGCCAAAATCTCCAACAAAGGCAAATTGAGGGGCTCACTTTCTCCTCAATACGGTCGTTATTCCACACAACTTTCGTAACTCTTCACAAAATTATTAGCCATCTAAGCCTGAATTTTTCCCCCATATTTAAATTTTCCATAAATGCACAAAATTTCTAAAAAATCCTTCTTTTTTTTTGGGCTGACGAGTGTCCCAACCATTTTCCCAAAAACCTTATCTCAATACTGAAAAAAAAACCATTTTTTCCACAAAATTCCCAAAAAGGAGTCTTATTTCTACACTGCGTACAATTTATCTCCAAAATTGCCTGTAAACAACAAAATCCTATAACAAAATATAACTCCCCAAGACCTGAAATATAAAATCCCTAATACTTTAATAATTTCTCAAATGAAAACCAAAGATATTTATCCAAAAATTCATTTTCAATTACTTGAATGTAACAAAACTGATATCTAAACTTTTCATTTCCTATCATTATTCTGTTTTAAACATTCAAATAAACTTTTTCATTTTTCCTATATTTTTTTCAGCTACTAATCAAATACATTTTTTTGCCTAAATTTCATTCAAAAAAAAAAAAAAATTTTTTAATTAATTTTAAAAAAAAAATTAATTTTTTTTTTTCTCCTAGTTTCTCCGCTTCCATTTCTCCTTCAATACATTAAAATCCATTTTTTTTAATAACTCATATTTTAAAATATATAACCACAAATATAATCAATTGCTACAAAACAAAAAAATCAACTATATTTCTCTCAGAAGTTATCCCAACAATCCCGCCGTTTTTTTCTCTGAAAAGTTATCCAGAATTTTTTCAAAAACAAAAAAAAAAAACAAAAAAAAATTAACTTTTCCCATCTACCCTATATATAGGAGCAAATTTAATCAAATAAAAAAAATCTATTCAACTTCCCAACTTAAATAAAAATTAAAAAAAAAATCTATTCACCTTTTTGATTCACCCTATATAAAATTTCAACACAAATTTCTATGTTATCTTATACAAAAGATCAACGAAAAAATTATTATTTTCAACTACTTAATTTTCAACTTCACCCTGTATGAAGATTGATAAAAAAAGATGTATTTTTTTCCCTATATAAAAAAAAAAATTATGTTTATTTTTCAACTTTAACTGAACAAAAAAAATTCAAAAAAACCCTATAATCTTTTTGGTTTGCCTTGTAGACCAAACCTCGATTTTTTTTTCAAAGTTCTACCTTAATTTTCCTTTAACACCATACAAAAATTGGTTTTCTCCTTTCTGAACACACACAATAATTATATAGTTTAATCACGGAACGAAATCGATTCAACAACTCCTATCTATATTTAAAACAAACTTTTACAAAATGACTTTTTTCCCTTCAACAACCCAAATTTATAACTAAAAAAAAAATACCAAATTTACTTCCCTACTTCATGAAACACAGTTAAACTTCGAAACTATGTGTCAAAAAAAAACCTTTTTGTTCGATTTAAAACAACATAAAAGTCATCTTTTCTGAACTTCTAAGAAAAAAATCACCAATCCCACCGCTGTCACCAAGTGTAACAAGGCTAAATTGGCTTTAGACCCATTTCCCTGTTTAATATAGAAAAAAAAATGATAATACCTTTAACTTTACCTGACAAGGAGAAATTTATCTTTTCATAACTTTCTCGACGCTGTCACCCCTGTAATATTAGCCACTTCAGTAAAAATGAATAACAATGATCTTCATAAAAAAAATGTCCCGCTGATGTCACCATTTATAACGGAGAGCCTGTCTATCGACAATTCTCTGTTTTACCATTTTTTCAATACCTTTGGAAATAAATATTCATACTTACTAACCATATCTTTCTCTGATGTCCACCTTGGAAAGGACCTGCCCTTATTTTCATATATATTTATATATGTTTGTCTCTAACAAAATGAGCTTTTCTTTTGCTCTATTGAATACAATAAATCTTATAAAGGGCTCTAACACTGTCACCAATAAGTTGTTTTTAAATTTTTCACACCAATTTCTTTTTCACTGGTTTTATCACCTTCTAGTCCAAAAGAGCTAGAATTCGGCTCAAAGCCATTGATGAGTCTTTGGTGATTTTTTTATAAAAGTCCTTAAGGAGGTTGTAAACTCTACTACAATAAAAAGACCGAATTAATTATTAACCACCATATAATGGGAAAAAGGAAAAATATTACATTTTTTTCAAAACATCTTTAAAATACACCTTTTTTTTGTATTGAAACAAGAGCTCGAAATAAGATCAACTCAAATATTCAACTTCATAGAACTTATCAAATCCTATTTCTAATAATTTTCAAACATTATATTTAATGTTATGGGCGCAACACCCAAAATGCGTGGAATATATCCCTCTATAGCTTTACTAGAGGCTATAAAAAATTTCTCATACCAAATCACCCTCATATGCTTTTCAACCTATACATGAAAAAAAATATATCAAGCAAAAAGGGAAGAATCCAAACCACCAACCTTCAAACCATCTAATATGTTAGGTTAGCAACCAAATACCCAAAATTTATTCTTACCAAGTATTTCATCCAACGATGAATATCTGCGCCCTCTCCAAAAAGGTCACTATTGGATTTTAACTCGCTCTATATTTCTTATTATTTTTCAACGGGGAAAATTTATATTTTTCCCTTGGAAAATTACGCGAAACAAATTTCTAGTATTTCGCGACAACACTCGCCCGAAAATCAACCCGTTATTTTAAAGATCGACTATTCGTCACCAAAGCCCGCCGAGGAGTCCCTCTCGTTGATTACATTTTTGCCCTCCAAATTAGAATATTTTTTTATGAGTAGTAGCGTTTCTAATCATTGATTGGTCTTTTCAGTTATGTGTTACTTTTGCATATTCGAATCCTATTGGCTTATCAATTATGGTAAGATTTTTCCAGATGAATCTCTTTCACAAATAATTATTGTTATTTCAGCACAACGGCAATTAGACCATAACACTTAACTGTATGAAGATATATAAACAAACTTCCAGACTTAAATAAACGATTAAAAAAAATTTTTTTTTCAACTTCCATCGAAATTGTGGTTATTCCAGTAACTATGAAGAGAAATATTTCACTTACAATAAATTCAACAACTTTTATGAATATTATTTCAAATGAAGGTGTTATTATTTATACAATAATCCCATAAAATTCAGATTATTATTTCCTTTAAACCATAAAATTTCTCAATAGCATTATCAAATTAACAATTATTATTTCAAATCAAACTATTCTAACAACCATCTTATTTTTCTATATACATAACACTTTGCTAAGTGTTACAATCTGACGGGTGTAACTTGGAAATAGTTACATTGTTGCCAACTGTTAGATTAGTACCAACTGATGTTACCAGGTGGCGGTGATATTTATCCCAGGGGGTTTGCATCTTGCAAGCACGGGTCTGGCAATCCCGGGATTCCCGAGCTAACTAGCCTTGAGTCAGTTTTCCTTTCTGTTGGCCTCCCTTGGCAAACTCTTGTTTACTTCCGACCCCGACGCTATTAGGTTACCGAGGGCTAGGGGTTATTCCGTTTCCTTACTTTTTCTTTTCTCTCTGAATACGGAACCCAAGGCGTTGAACGCACCGTGCCAATGGGTGGATGGCTACACGACAGTTAGTCGCGAACGGTGTCTTGCGAGTGCCTGGCGACCCTCGCATGTAAACAGCCTTAGTGTGGTATGGGCGCACTGCCACACCGGACATCTCAAAACGGCCCTACCCGTGGGACAATGATGGAAGAATATTTAAAAACCAGAGACATACCAATAAACATAAACCCATTGGAAAGAAGGGATTCGATCATCAGGAGTCCTCCTGGACCCAGCGAAATGAGCGTATATCCAGCGATGAATACAGAAGCCGAAACCTCGGAAAAAGAAACGAAAAGCGAAAATGAACTCCTGGAATGCAGTCAATTCCTGACACACAGAAGTAGAACGTACTGGAACAGCGGTCTAAGCGTAAAAGAACAGACAGCACACCTGTACAAAAACGAAAAAGTGCACACAGAGATGGAGTAGCACTCAATAACAGCCTAGATGCCATTATAGAGCAAGTCACTGTGTTAAACGAGATGATAAAGGATTCATACAAACCAAAAGTGAACAGAAATAGCAAAACGAATGAACCTACTCATCAAACAACTTCAGACAGAAGAGCAAAAGAAATGGCTGGAGAACTCAATAAGCGCCACAGGGGAAACACAAAAAGTGGAGGCAGCAGAGAAAAGGGACACCCAGACAACACACACACAAACTACAAAATGCTCGAACGACGTAGCAACCCAAGCAGACGGGGAAAGCATCGATAAAGAAGTAGAAAATCGCGTACAAGCGGAAAAAAATTAAGGAAAAACAAAAGAGATCACCACGGAAGAAGAAATGTCTGCCTTAACCGAGGAAGACTGGCCGGAAGAAGCTTTCCAAGCAACAAAAAGGATAGAAGAGAATATGCTGAACACAAAAGGAGATGTAGCAGTATACACCGAAGAAGAGCAAATGAGTGGAGGTATTCCTAGGAGATTCAGAGAGAGATACCCGGAACTAGAAACTATCGAGCTAGACGCAAATAAGAATGGAAAAGTTGGCTTCATCATAGTCACTACAAAAATTCCTGCACAAGGGGTAATAAAGGCGAATGAAAAGTACGTCTACAAAATAATGCCGCCAGAAACACCTGAACAATGCGGGAATAGCACGAAATACTTTCGACTTGCAACCAGCATGAGAAGAGCCCTAGAGGAGGCAAAGAATATGGGAAGGAACGAGCTTGCATTGATAGCACCCGAAGAATTGGAGGAAGAGAAGGCACGTAAATACATAGAGATAGGAGCCCGGGACATCGAAATAGAAGTTAATTTCTACAGTAAAAAAACCAAGCCAAACAGAAAAAGCTGGAACAAAGAAGACAGGGGCGTCGTGATTGTCAATAGCAAGGACGGGAAGTCGTATGCCGACCTTCTGAAAGAGGTCAAAGAAGGAGTCGGCAAACATCCAAGTCAATAGGGCGAGAAAAACCAAGCAAGGGGGGATCTTATTAGAAGTCAAGGGAGGACTCAGCACGGCAAGGATGATCCAGAACTTAATACAGAAGACCCCGGGATCTGCAACGGATGTAGTCGCGAAAGGAGGGGGAAAGAAAAAAAATGTGCACGTTCTAGGACTGGATACGATTACACATAAGGAGGAAATTGTGAAAGCAATCGAAGACCAGGCCAAGCTGCAGAACACTGAAGATATAACAGTGAGATCTCTCAGACCCACTTCTATAGGAACACAAAACGCAACAGTAGAGCTACAGGAAAGCATTGCCGAGAGCCTGATAAAAACGGGACACATAAAAGTAGGCTGGCTGAGCTGCACCGTCAGAGAAAGAATACAGCTCCAAAGATGTTACAAGTGCCAGCAAATGGGGCATGTTAGAGAGAACTGCACTGGGGAAAACAGGACAGGCGACTGCCTGAGATGCGGGAAAGGAGGTCACAACGCGAAAGAATGCCCTGAAGAGAATGAGGAGTTTTACCATAACTGTAAGAGGGCCACCGAAATAGCAGCATGAGATGCCCAGCTTATGAAGAACTGATAAAGGAAGCTAGAAAGAGGAGGAGGGGTAGATTACCTAACAGAAGGCAAATCTAAACCGATGAATACTGGGAGTAGAATCCGAAAATCAGTTGAGCGCACCCAGAAAATGACAATACTACAAACAAACCTTGGTAGAAACAGAGCTGCACACGATGCAGCGTTCGCAACCGTAACAGACATTGATACAGACATAATAGTGGTCAGCGAGCCTAACAAGAAAATATTCAATGGCCGAGGATGGTACGCAGATATAGCCAAAGACGTCGCTTTGTATATAAGAAACAACAGAATATGTATACAGAAGATACAAAAATTCGAGGGTTATCTGACAATAGAATTCCCAAGCTTTACCTTATTCAGTGTATATCTGTCACCAAACATTACGAAGGAAGATTACAGAGACAAGCTGGAAAACATAATGGAGAAAGCTAGAAGATGTCAATCCGGAAAAATAATAGCTGGAGACTCCAACGCCAAATCGGCAGAATGGGGCTCTCCCACAACAGATGCCAGAGGAACGATCCTCATGGACTGGACTTCAACTCTTAACTTGATAGTCCAAAACAGAGGGAGCAAACCAACCTTCGTGAGAAGAGCAACGAGATCCTCCATCGACGTCACATTGGCTAGCCAAAACATTGCAAAATCTATAACGAACTGGCGCGTCCTCGATGACGAAACACTGACAGAGCATACATTCATAGAATATAACATCGGCGGAAAGTCTGCAAACAAAAATAAATATCCTTGCATCATTGACTGGGAAGCCTGTACGACACTAATGAACTGGTTCACAGATGGAAAAATACCACCCAACCTCAAAGAGTACAACGGAGCGATTCGGAAAATACACCAGGGATGTCTTATAGAAAACGACACCAAAACGTCAAACGTATATTGGTGGAACGCAGACATCGCCAATAAGAGAAAAGAATGCACACGCCACAGAAGGGAAATAACGAGAAAGAGGGGAAACAGACATACCAACGCTAGAGAAATAGAAGAAGCAGTAGACCTATACAAGACAGCAAAGAAGGAACTCAGAAAGCCTAAAAACTAATCGAAAAAAAAGTGCTGAAAGACCTCGAAAACGACATATGGGGCGAAGGCTTCAAAATCGTCATGAAACAGCACCGATCCTGTGTGCCGTATTCCTCGACCAGAAAATCAGAAGCAAAAGCCGTAATAGAATTATTTCCATGCGGAACCAATATAAACTTCAGGAGAGAGGAAGAGACCACCCTTCGACCGTTTACAATAAAAGAGGTGAAAACATGCCTAGAGACACTGAAGAACAGGAAGGCGCCTGGAACCGACGGGGTCCCAGTGGAAATCATAAAAAAAAATTGGGATGGAAAAGCCTAACTGGCTTACGGAATTCCTCAACCAATGCTTATGCCGACAAATCTTCCCGACAAGCTGGAAGGTCGCAAAGCTAGTATTGATCCCAAAAGGCACTTCAGAACCTGACTCGGAAGAAACAAAATACAGACCCATATGTCTACTGAATTCAATTAGTAAACTTTACGAGGCACTCATCAAGGGTAGACTCGAAGCCCACATAGAGAATATACAGGGGATCTCGGAAAATCAATTCGGCTTTCGCAAGAGAATGTCAAATATTCAAGCCATCGATAACCCTCGACGTGAAGAACGCATTTAATACCTTGCCCTGGAGTAATATCAAAAAGTTACTGAAAAAACTGAGAACACCACAGTATCTACTGAACATCCTAGACGACTACCTCCTGAACAGAGGACTGGATATTGGAAATAGCGGAATAGTGGAGGTTACAGCGAGAGTTCCACAAGGATCAGTCCTTGGACCAACTCTCTGGAACGTGTCCTATGATGGAGTTCTCAGGAAAAGTTACCCGGAAGGAGTCGAGGCCGTCGCTTTTGCCGACGACTTAGCTTTAATAGTGCGCGCAAACAGCGAATATGAACTGAAACATAAAGCAGAAATTGCGATAGAAATCGAGGAAAACTGGATGGAGAAAAATGGTATCACACTGGCAAAATACAAAACGGAGACAGTGGTCCTGAAAGGTCCTAGGAATAAGGACAATATAGTAATCCGTGCAGGAGAGACATCGCTCCAACCAGTAAAACACCTGAAGTACCTGAGAATCACTCTGAGCGAGAACGGAGGCTTCAGAAAACATATACGTGGGGCAGCGAAGAAAATAGAAGAAAGAATAGCCACACTATCAAGGATCATGCCAAATATTAGCGGACCTAGCAGCCAAAAAAGAAGCATGTTACACGGAGTTGTCAAATCTGTCCTACTGTACGGGGCACAGCTATGGCACCCCGTTCTAGAAAAGGTAACATACAAAAATCTTCTGACAAAAGTAGTAAGAAAAAGCCTACTTCGCATCTGCAGCGCCTATAGAACAACGTCAATAAAAGCATTGAATATAGTGGCAGGAGAGATTCCGCTATACCTGCTAGCCAACGAAAGACACAGACTCCACCTGAGGGACGAAGTGAACCAACAGGCAAAAAAAGAGGAAAGGATCAGAACCCTGGATGCTTGGCAAGAGGAATGGGAGAGATCGGACGGGGTAGCCGAATGGACAAGAACGCTGATCCCAGAACTTGGGAAATGGCTGAAATGCGAACATCGGTGCACAGACCTGACACAAGTCCTCACAGGCCATGGGGCTTTCAGAACGTACCTGAAGAGATTCAAGAGGGCAGAAACAGAGAAATGCATACATTGTTCGACTGCCCCAGATGGCATACCCAAAGGTAGACGCTATATATAACAATAGGAACTGCCGACCTAACCACTGATAACTTCCTGGAAGTGATGATCATGGAGAGGGAAAAATGGAAGAACATACACAACTTCATTAGGACAGTAATGAAAACGAAAGAACAAAAATACAGACCCCTACTGCATAGATGATTATACCAATCCGGTGATTCCTGCGCAGTACCTATCGGAGGAGAGTAGTTTTTTTTTTTAGGTGGGATTTTGTTGGTATTCACATTTTTTCATGATCACTGTTTTGTTAATTTCATCTGCTTTCAGTATGAGTAAGTTAGAATTCTCCCTCAGAAATATGTTTGTTTTCTTTAAAAGTTTGTTGTAAACATTCTTTGATTTTTTTGTTTGTTTTTCAAATTGATTTTTGAAGTTTGTTATTATATTATCTATTTTGTGTCTTATTTCGCTTTGATTTTCATTTGTTTGAGAGGAGATTCCTGCTTCCAAATTTGCAATTATTGATTCCGTAGGAATGTCATTGTTGTCATGGTTGAAATTTTGACCAATACTCAAAGTATATAATATTTCATCGGGTATATTTATTTCTGTTAAGTTTCCTATTTTGATTTGATCTACATTTTTTTGGGGGGTTTTCAATCTTTTTCCTTTGTTTTTCCCTCAGTGATTGGAAATATCGTTCATTGTTAAGATGTTGCTTATCTAAGAATCCATTCAGTATATCGGTACTTATGTTTTGTGATAGTTTATATTTTATATCAATGCTTTTATTTAAATCGAAAGGTTTTTGTAGCACTCATTAATACAGATTTGGATAAGTTTTATGTAGAAAAAATCCAAAGTATGTTGGTATTTCCGTTGAAATTCTTTATGTTTGAACTCAAGTTTATTTTTAATTTTATTTTAAAGTTTACCTGAAGATGACATAAACAATGTCGAAACGTCGAATGAAATAAAAAATATATAGACTGACTAAGGCCCTTATTCCAAGAAAATAAAGAATATAAACATATGTGGTCAAGAAATTAAGAAAAATATTACCGGCTGGGAACTAGGAACTGCCAAAAATGGATGGATATTACAGAAGGATGGAAAATAGAATGGGAAAAAACAACACAAGGTCACTGAAGGATTACACAAACAGAAAAATTGCAACGGAGAAAAATAGAATAATTTTCCTGATAAGATGTAAAGATCAGAACTTAACACCAAATTTTTTGGAAATTAAAAATAAACTTGAGTTCAAACATAAAGAATTTCAACGGAAATACCAACACACTTTGGATTTTTTCTATATAAAACTCATCCAAATCTGTATTAATGAGTGCTACAAAAACCTCTCAAATTCAAATTCTTAGATAAGCAACATCTTAAAAATGAACGGTATTTCCAATCACTGAAGGGAAAACAAAAAAAAAAGATTGAAAACCTCCAAAAAAAAATGTAGATCAAATCAAAATATGAATTCAAATAGAAATTGGATAGAAAACTTAACAGAAATAAATATACCCGATGAAATATTATATATTTTGAGTATTGGTCAGAATTTCAACATGACAACAATGACATTCCTACGGAATCGATAATTGCAAATTTGGAAGCAGGAATCTCCTCTCAAACAAATGGAAATCAAAGCGAAATGAGACACAAAATAAATAATATAATAACAAACTTCAAAAATCAATTTGAAAAACAAACAAAAAAATCAAAGAATGTTTACAACAAACTTTTAAAGAAAACAAAAATATTTCTGAGGGAAATTCTAACTTACTTATACTGGAAGCAGATAATGCCTTCGGTCTCCGGGGGTGCCACAGTTGTAACCACGGGTTTTTCTGAGCGCAACGGATAATGGCATGAGAGAGATGCAAAAAAGGAGGGGGCTGAGGGAATCCCCTTGGAACACACCTCTCCTGAAGATAACCTGCTCCGTTTGGACTTTGGCTCCACCTGATGTTATGGTGAAGCGAGTCCTCCAGAGTGGTATCAACTGTTCAATGCATCTCACTATTTGATCGGGTACCGCAAGGCATCTGAGCAAATGCAAGATCAAATCATGCGATGTTGGATCAAACGCCTTGCGGTAATCGATCCAGACCATCGAAAGGTTACGCTTATACTGTACGGAGTCCTGCGTGATACATCTATCGATCAGCAGGTTCTCCTTGCAGCCAGCAACACCTTTCTTTGACCCTTTCTGCTCATATATACGTTCGTACACCGTGTCAACTGCGAGGAGTATTCGCGTGTACAAAATGCGCGTAAACAATTTGTAACACGTGTTCAAGCATGTTATCGGTCTGTAATTCTTAGGATCAGACAAATCTCCGTTTTTGGGGATTAGCACGGTTCGCCCCGCGACAAACCAAGCCGGTATCTGCTGCTCTCCAATGAGCCACGAGTTGAAAACTCTGGCTAAGTGGTGGTGGGTACTAGATAACTTTTTCCACCACAGGTTGCTCAACCCGTCTGGGCCTGGAGCAGCAAAGTTCTTCGAGCCCTTTAGAGCTTTCCGAACTTCTTCCGGGGTTATCGGTTGGCGCAGTTCATCGGGATGAGGCTGCTGAAACCTCCTACAGAAGGCTCCAAACTGCGTCAGGGCTGGAGTGTCTATGTTGAGTGGCTGCGGATATTCGTAAATCTCCTTCCAGAAGTTTTCCACCTGATCAGAGGTCGGCGGGTTTTCCACAACACGCGGCGGTTGCTGAAATAAGCGGGTGGGTTTCTCGCGGAACTGTTTGTTTTCTGCGATTCCTCTCGCTCGCCGTACTAGTGACTTTTTGGCAGCCACTAGCATCCGTATCCTATCAAGGCAGTGTTGTTTGATGGTTAACAGCACTCCTTGATTCAATGTGTGATGGACTCGTCGCAACTTAGCTGCGATTCGCCACACCGTTAGCGTAAATGGCCTATTGGCCACTACGTAGTCCATCACACATTGGATACGAGATGCGTGTTGTCTCGCCGACTTGATTTTGGCTTCCATCTTCTGTATGCGTCTCTCATGCTTTCTAGTCGAAGACGTATTATTCTGCGTATCCGCACGAGAAAGCACAAGAGCAGCATCATACACGGCGGTGTTGATTTGCCAGATATCAGCCTCTTCTGGAAGCGCTTCACGAATCTCGGAATCCACTCGAGCCAGGTCTTGAGGCTTCAGGGGCTTCAAAGTGCGGAGCACCCTGCGTGTTCTGATACCCTCTATTGGTGGAATATTGATACCTGCCACCTCTTCGACTGGTTTGACTCGTGGCACTTCTGCCACTTCGGCCACTTCATCAACCTGTCTAGGAGGTGGTCTCACATAGCCACGGCCACGAAGGTGGGATACATAATCCCGTAGATTTTGTTTGGAAAATGCGGCATAGTCTGGGTGTGCCACGCACCACAGAGCACGCATTCGCGCCATGTATCCCCTTCGGGCGGGCTCGCTACTCTCGTAGCAACGCAGAAGGCCGTCTCCCATTTCGTCTGTCCACTCAGAACGTTGTTCATTGCGTGGGTCGTCATAAGGCTGTCCGTCGATTTGGGCCCCACCACCTTGCCGTTGACCTCCATCCGGATGAGGTCGGTTGTGGGGACCCTGTCTCCTCCTTCTAGGAACCAGAGATGGTCCTGTGAGGGGGTTAGGCTAGCAGGAACACGGCCGACACCAGAGGAAGTATTTGCTTCTTTCCTCCCGGATGCGCTTAAGCTGCCAGTCTGATTTTGCATCCTTGGCTGGAATAGGTGGTGGCGCCACTCACCAAGGTCATTGCTGGTGTTGTTTGACCTACTCTGCTTATTAATTATTATTATTATTATTATTTTTTGTTTGTTTGTCGGCATCGACTTCAAAGGTCATTAGCCCAATCTGTTGGTATTTTATATTCGACTGAGTGCTCCGCAATTTTCCCTATAGGTTTTTGTTCATATCTGATGGTAAATATTGATAATTTTTGAAAATTGTACTAGTCTTCTTTCGGTATCTCGGTTTCCTTTAAGGCATTGTTGTATTTCTGCTGGTATTCCTATTCGTTGCCTCATCAATTCATTATGGGGACATTGTGTTATATGCTGTACTGTTAACCTGTGTCCACAATGTTCACATCTGGGTTGTCTGACCCCCAAAAGCATGAATGAATTCGTCAGGCGTGTATGGCCTATTCTTAGTCTGCATAAAACCACTTGATCTCTCCTACTACCGGTAAGAAGATGTGTATTTTTTCGAATGCTTGGTTTTACTATTTTCAGTTTATTTTCGGTTCTGTCCCATTCTCTCTGCCACATTTCGGTAGTTTCATTTCTCAAGTGAGATTTTATGTCGTCGGGTCTAAGTGGAATATCTTCAATTTTTTAAGGTTTTTTCCCTTGGGTCGAAGTTTCCTTATTGACTCTTTAGCCAATGGAGTCTTGCCAGAATTGTTTTCAGCATAGGGTCTTTAGTGAAGGGGTTTCTCAGTGCCTGCAGGGAGCTGAGTGAGTCACTACATATAAGGTATGATTGGTGGGGAGTAAATTCAATATATAATAGTGCCTGTAGCACTGCGTAAAGTTCTGTAGTGTATACTGTAGCCTCTCTAGGAAGTGTCCACGAGTAGCAGGTTCCCGAATGACAGAATGCGCTTCCAGAACCTCTTTCGGCCTTGGACCCATCTGTATAAATTATTTGACATTCTGGGTTGAATCAATTATTCTGTAGAATTCCATGAGGATAATGATACTGTTGGTGTCTCCTTTTTTGTATTTTAGTAATTCTACATTGATCGAGGGTGGGTCTGTTTTCCAAGGGGTATTTTCGAATTGGTTTATATCATATACTCTTGGAAAAGTGTAATGAAGGGATGTTAGGAGCTCTTTCAGGCGGACTCCTGCCGGTCTAGTGATTGTAGGCCGCCTCTCGTAGATTTCGTATTCGTGTTGATTCGGTTCCATTGGGTTGATAGGATGGTTACAATGAGCCCATATTCTTGCACTGTACGATGTAAGTAATTGATATCTTCTGTATTTCAAAGGAGTTATGCCTGCATCACAGCAGAGTGCTAGGTATGGACTCGTACGGTAAGCACCTAAGGCGATTCTCAATGCGTTGCATTGTATGGAGTCCAATATTTTCATTCTGGATGGGCGTGCAGATCCGTAGACAAAGCAGCCATAGTCCATTTTCGATAATATAAGTGATTTATATAATCTTAACAGGGTTTCCTGATCACAACCCCAATTGATACTAGCAATAGCTCTGAGTGGATTCAGCGCTTTTTTGCATCTTTGGGCCAGATCTTTGATATGCGGTCTCCATGTTAATTTCTTATCGAATATAAGTCCCAGGAACTTAGTAGTTTCTTTGCATTATAGATCCTGGCCATAAAGTTTCAATTTTGGATCTATATGAAGGGATCTTAATCTACAAAAGTGGACACAACTTGTTTTAGTTACTGATAATTTCCATCCTAGGTATTCAGATTTCTGAGAAAGTGTGTCTATAGCCATCTGTTACATGTTTTCAATTACAGTCATTGAAGCTGCCGAATAATATATGGTGAGGTCATCTACATAGAGGCATCTACCAATATCTGGATTAAGGTCTTCTATAATTCTATTGATTGCAATCGCGAATATTAATACGCTCAATGTGGAACCTTGGGGTACGCCGTTTTCTGGAATGTATGGTTGGGAATAGTATGATCCGTTCCGGACTTGAAACTCTCTGTATCGTAGAAAGCTTTTGATGAATATTGGCAAGTTTCCTCGTAGTCCCCATTCATTCATCTGTTCCAGGACCCCGAATCGCCATGTTGTATCGAATGCTCTTTCGAGGTCGAAGAATACTGATACCAAGTGGTTTCTCTCTGCAAAACTATTCTGGATTTCTTTTTCTAAGAGGACAAGTTGGTCTATTGTCGATCGGTGGCACCTGAATCCGGCTTGTGCAGTTGACAGGAGTTGTTTCGATTCCAGAACACATCCGAGGAGGTAGCTAACCATCTTTTCCATTATTTCACTGAGGCAACTGGTAAGTGATATTGGACGATAGCTGTTGGGTGTTCTTGGATCTTTTCCTGATTTCAGAATGGGTATAACTATTGCTTGGCGCCATGCTTGTGGGTAGATTCCGCTTGACCAAATTTTATTAAATATATCCAAGAGAACTTGTTTCGCAGTGGTTGGTAACTGTCTCACGAAATCATACACTATGTTGTCCGCCCCTGGTGATGAACTTCCTGCTTCATCTAGGGCATGTTCCAGTTCCATCATAGAGAAGGATTCGTTATACTCAGATATATTCTGCTCATGGAAATCAATATTTCTCTCAAGGTTCCGTCGGTTTATGAGTTCATTTTCCTCTAAATGTTGGGAGCTACTAGTCATCTCAAAGTGTTGAGCGATTTTCTCTGCAATATCTGTTTGATCAACAAATATCTCTTCATCGATTTCCAGGGCTAGGGTCGTCTCTGTGAACTTTTTTCCCAGGATTGCCCGTATTTTTTTCCACACTTCTGATGGGGGGGTGGATGCCGTTATAGTAGAGACGTATTCTTCCCATGATCTTCTTTTGCTTTCATGGAGGGAGCGCCTAGCTCTAGCTCTTTTGAACGCGATGGTATTTTCTAAAGTGGGAAACCGTTTTATGATATTGAGTGCTCTATGTTTTTCTCTTATAAGTCTTGCAATCTCATCATTCCACCATGGTGTTGTTTTTTTGCCTTTTTTTCCACTCGTCTGGGGAACTGCTATTTTAGCCGCATCTATGATTTTATCACTGATGTATCGTGTATTCCTGTCAACATCGTCCATTGGTGTTTGTATTTGCATAATGTTTTCCTTGTACAGAGGCCAGTTCGCTTTGTCCAGTTTCCACTTTCTTGGTATCGATTGTGTTATATAGCGACTAGCAAATTCTATAGAGATTGGGAAATGATCCGTGAGATGATCACCCAGGCATTTCCACTGAATAGAAGGTGCAAGTGTGGGTGAGCAGAAAGCCAAATCTATTACTGACAATGAATTAGATCTTAGGTTCAAATAGGTTCCTTCTCCCGAGTTGAGTATCACAAGATTCATCTCATTAACGAAGTTCTCAACGATCCTGCCACGAGTATCAATCCTTGTTGAGCCCCATATTGGATTATGTGCGTTAAAATCACCAACAATCACATAAGGGGGTGGTAATTGGTCGGCAATATTGATGAGGTCTGCTATGTTCCAATTGGCGTCAGGAAAATATATATTGCATATCGTGAACTCTAGGGGATAAACAACTCTTGCTGCGACAACTTCCAATGTAGACTGGATGGTTATTTGATGATTTGGGACAATCTCTTTTATGAATATGGCTACTCCACCTCTTGATCTTTGAATAGGGGTGGCATCTTTTCTGAAGCGTTTATATCCTTTCAATTTGAAGTTTTCATTTGGTTCGAGGTGTGTTTCCTCCAAACAAATGCAGAAGGGTGCTGTTTCATCGATACTATGTCTTAGTTCTGCATAATGTAATTTACATCCATTGCAATTCCAATATATCAAATTTTCTAGTTCTTCCATTGATGTTCTTGAGTGGGGTTATTGAAATGCACTCTTGTGGACATCATAACTTCCTGAGAAAAGAAAAACTATGTAGCTATTCCTTACCTGGGGGAGGATCCTCCTTGTCTAAGGAGATCACCTCTTCTTGACTAGGCTGAATGGGGTTCAGTGTATCGTCATTTGGTTGTTTGTTAATAGGAGGCTTTCTGGGTTTACCTTTTGGCCAACCTGGCTTCCTAATCTTCTTGCGATTACCTATGCTTAGATTTGATTTTGCAGAAAATTGACTGTCATCTGAGTCGGTTCGTTCGTCTTTTGAATTCACGTTTCTTTTCCTCTTTTCTGCTAGATAGTGGTATCTGACATTGTTGATGCGCCGTTGAATCGTTTTGGTGGATCCATGGGATAGAAATAACTGGCTCCAGGTTGAGTCTTCTCGCTAAAGATATCCAAAAGGGTTTTCTTCACTTGTTCTTCTATAACTTTAGTTATTTGTGCTATGAAACTATTTGGATCATTTTGCAAACAAGATGCTGTAGCTTGGGGGCTAGATGTTGTAGCTTGAGAATAAGTCTTGTTAACTGTCGGTTTCAATGCTAAGACTCGTTTTTTGCTTCAAAGTAACTGAGTTTATCTAGAGTCCTCAGTCGTTGAATGTTCTTCTCTTCTTCTAGCTTCGGACAGTTCTTGTATATTGCTGAGTGGTCACCTCCGCAGTTCACACATTTCATAGGATCTGTGCAAGATTTCCCTTGATGTGGTGGTTTTCCGCATATACAGGTGGCTGCGTTCGGACAAGATGATGACATGGCCAAATATTTGGCAATTGAAACATTTAACGGGACTTGGGATGAACGGACGTACATCAAGAGAGTAGAACGCTGCTCTGATTTTCGTTGGCAGTTTGGGTTTATTGAACGTGAGAATATGAGATGCTGTATCAATCAAGTTTCCATCTCTTCGCGTTCGCATTCTCCTTACGTTAATAAATCCTTCTCCTTTCAATTCTTCAATTAATTCTTCGACAGTGCAATTCAAAAAATCGGGGCATGTAATAATGCCTTTTGATTGATTCAGACTAACATGTGGTTTAACTTTAATATCGATAAGTCCAAGTTTCTCAGTTTCCAGTAGTTTTGATGCTTGTTGTGCTGATACAGTTTCTACCAACATGCCATCTTTGATTTTTTAAATATTTTTCAAGTTTCAAGGGACTGACTTTATCAAAATTCCCTTCGTCAGTTCGTCCAATTACCAGAAACCGGGGCACTGTGTCCGCCTTTTCCTGGCTAAGAGGGTGAGTTTTATCCATTTTTGAAGGAGAGGACTTCTCCTGTATTTTTTTCGAATTAAAAACCATTTAGTTCCCACGAGTCGGGAAGTTTTGAGGAACACTACGGCAGTGCTCCCTTACCGCAGTGTGGGTTACTACGACCGAAGGGCCCCAGATATTCGGAAGTCACCGTTATCGACCAGCTTACGTGTGGCCATTCATCTGAAGGCACGGTACGATTAACACCATTAGATTGCGGATTCCTTCAGGTTTACTCCTGTTGAGCTGTCCTTAGCTTCACTACTCATCTTCGACCTTACCGGCATGGGTGGCCCTACCAGGAGTATGAAACTCCCGCCGGCATCGCTCTCAGAATCATTGTAACTACTGAGCCCCCCCACCACGTCAAGGTCTCACAGCTCCTTGAAGGGGATTATTATTATTATTTTTATTATTATTATTATTATTTTCGTCTTAAACACTTCCAGTCAGGCCCTAACTTCCGAAGCTCCGACCCATTCGGAAGGGCGCGCTGGTTACATAAACCAATGACCTCTCCCCACATCCGTGAGGTGAGAGATCATTGGGTCCGAGAATCATGTGTCCTGAGCAGACGTAACGATCCGAGAATGACTGCCTTCTGCATGCGGCCGGCTAGAGATTTTGCCAATTTACGGCATGCCGGTATAATTTCCAGGTTTGAGAGTAGCGTTGGCATCATTCCACCAAGGGCCCCTATAATCAGAACCACTATCTCCACAGAATGGTCTGGATAGAGCCTGCGGAGCTCGAAGAGTAAATCTCGATACTTCGTCCGTTTCTCATCCTCTTTTCGTATGATATTCGTCTCGCCCGGAGCCGAAAACTCTATAACGTATATCGTTTTCTGCTCGCGGTCGAAGAGGACTACATCAGGCTTGTTGGCTTGTATTTGCCTGAGGGTGGGGAATGAGTAGTTCCAATAAATTCGGCACTTATCATTCTCCACAACGGACTCAATATCCCCCGGAGCGTATGGCAGCACTGGTGTCTCATCAATACCGTACGAGTGTCGTAGATGGTAATACAGCACTCGTAACGCCGCGTTATGACGATGGATATAGGCTGAGACCGCATATGTTGTACATGCTGACAGCAAGTGCATAATGGTCTCAGGCGCTCCACGGCAGGCCCTGCATCTCGTGTCAGGGACCTCTATACCCATCACGCGGCTTCGGTACACGAGAGTGTTGAAAACACCATCCTGGCAAGCCATGATGAATCCCTCAGTCTCCGACTTGAGTCCACCTGACCTAAGGAAAGCAAAGGTCGGATAAGCCGTGGTCTTCAATATGTTTGTAGAAGATTCCATGCATCGGCTTATCCTTGTGGAGCTGCAGATGTACAGTATTCTCTGAAGCTTTTATGTGGACTCTCCGTCGAGCGGGCTCCAACTCGGTGATAGAGTCTTGGATATCCCGCTCGGTGTCGAATTCAAGACCGAGTTCATCGGCTGCACGGATTGCTGCCTCAAAAAGAAACGCTCCTTTCCCTGTGATCTCATGGTCTTTGACCATGCAGAGAAGGGGATCCAAGCTCCTGATGACTTCACAGGCTCCATCCAGCACCATCCTGTTGTGTAGACACTCCAAACTCAGAAGTCCACGGCCTCCTTGTTTTCGGGGGAGGTACAACCGTGGAACGGACGATTTCGGATGCAAACTACGATGTAGGTGCATCATTTTGCGAGTCTTCACGTCGATTCCGCGCAGCTCTTCCAGGGTCCACTTCACTACCCCAAAGGAGTAGATCAGTATAGGAACGGCAAGCATGTTGGTGGCAGAAACTTTGTTCATGCCCGACAGTTCTGATGACCAGATATGCCGGAGTTTCTGCTGATACTTGCCGCGGAGAGCGTTTTTTACCGCAACTACCTCTTGAGTGCAACGTTGTTGCACTCCTAGGTAGGTATACGCCTCTCCGGCATCCAAATGGCAGAGGATGCTTCCATCTATCAGCTGCGCATCCTCTCCGTAATCTTCGCATCGCCCTCTTCTGAGATAAACCAGTGCACATTTATCCATCCCAAATTCCATACCGCTAGCATGCGTGTACTCTTGCACCACCCTCAGAGATTGCTGGAGATCTCCCTCACCCGAGGCATAAAGCTTCAGGTCATCCATATAAAATAAATGGGTGACCTTATGCCTTCGGTCTCCGGGGGTGCCGCAGTTGTAACCACGGGTTTTTCTGAGCGCAACGGATAATGGCATGAGTGAGATGCAAAAAAGGAGGGGGCTGAGGAAATCCCCTTGGAACACACCTCT
Source organism: Gonioctena quinquepunctata (assembly GCA_018342105.1). Taxonomy (NCBI): domain Eukaryota; kingdom Metazoa; phylum Arthropoda; class Insecta; order Coleoptera; family Chrysomelidae; genus Gonioctena; species Gonioctena quinquepunctata. The sequence continues at coordinate 6,516 of JAFIRS010005995.1, read as the reverse complement.
CCTGAAGATAACCTGCTCCGTTTGGACTTTGGCTCCACCTGATGTTATGGTGAAGCGGGTCCTCCAGATTGGTATCAATTGTTCAATGCATCTCACTATTTGATCGGGCACCGCAAGGCATCTGAGCAAATGCAAGATCAACTCATGCGATGTTGAATCAAATGCCTTGCGGTAATCGATCCAGGCCATCGAGAGGTTGCGCTTATACTGCACGGAGTCCTGCGTGATACATCTATCGATCAGCAGGTTCTCCTTGCAGCCAGCTACACCTTTCTTCGACCCTTTCTGCTCATATATCCGTTCGTACACCGTGTCAACCGCGAGGAGTATTCGCGTGTACAAAATGCGTGTAAACAATTTGTAGCACGTATTCAAGCATGTTATAGGTCTGTAATTCTTGGTATCAGACAAATTTCCGTTATTGGGGATTAGCACGGTTCGCCCCTCGACGAACCAAGCCGGAATCTGCTGCTCTCCGCTAAGCCACGAGTTGAAAACTCTGGCTAAGTGGTGGTGGGTTATTATTATTATTATAATTTTATTTTTTTTGGGGTTTTGGCATCGACTTCTATGGTCATTAACCTTCGGTTGCCAACTAATTGGCATTATATCTAATTATGCGGTAAAAAATTTGTATCCCGTATTTTATCTGCGTGGTTCTGCCAATGGGAATTATAGCATCCAGTAGATTCTGAAGCTTGTTCTTGAAAATCTCTCCTAGATTTTCAGCTAAAACTGATAAGATGGTAAAAGACCTGCCATTTTTTTGTATGAGTGTGGTAAGTGCCTCCTTTAGAAATTAATTTGTTTGAAAATATGAAGAGGATCTTCATAAAATCAGATGTGGAATCATCTGCGACTGAAAGATAAACTTTAGTCACTATCTTCCATCGTTCGAGATAACCTCTTGGGGGTATACATGTTGAAAAGCGGAACATTCTCAATTGAATATTGAATAGATTTTCCTGTGAATAGAAAAATCCACGATGAAGTTATGTTTTGTGAACATCTAACAACTACTTCCGCAGCTGAAGCCACGCTGGACATTAAACTACATCTGATAGATATTTTGAAAAAACCTGGACTAAAAAAAATCTGAAAGTGAAAATTTGTATTTTCTTTCAGATTGTTATTTAATTTCCTGTTCCAGTCTCAAATAAGAAGTCATATAGATGAATGAGACCAAGAAAAATGTTTTCCAAGAAGGAGCACTTACCAAAGATGTGGCATTACATTCACTTGGTCTTCCATTTTTGTCGACGAAAATTTATTTGACGCTTTCACGATCATCAGGAAGTGCGGCAGAATGGGGAAACACATTTTCTAGAAGCAATACCACTCTGCAAAGATGGAAAAATGTTAGAAACACTTTGATGTAGTTCAACGTCCAGCATGGATTTAAATGGGAAAGTAGTTGTTTTCTGTTAGATATTCTAAATAAATAACTTAATTTTTATCGTGGATTTTTCAATTCACAGGAAAATCTTTTTATTCAACATTTAATTGAAAATGTTTTCTTTTTCAACTCCTTCAGAAATGGTTATTATGACTTCTGTTTTCCACACATGTACAGGTGAATGATATAGTCCTAGTTTTGTTTTTTCATTAGATTTACGAAAAAAATTGACCACCAAAAAACATTTTGGCCAAAATACATTCGTAAAGTATGCTTCTGGACAGTCTAGACTACCATTCTGTATGAATCCTATGGTAGGCACCAACAAATAGCATGGAGTAAACTTCAATATATCATGAATATTTTATTTTATTGAGTTGTTTTCTTTGCAGGTGACTTTTGAGAGTACTTCAGAACAATTCATGCAGAAGAACCGGCCGAAATTCTTGAGTGTGCAAGTAACAAGGGCTGTTATAACAAATGTTCGGGGATTTGATAAGTCGTCTAGAGCTGACTTGGCGAAATGTATTGATTCAATTCATATGGGTTCCCTGTTTTTCGGATCAGAATTTCCTTCGAATTCTGGTGATTTTTATGTGGTTACTCAAAAATTCCTGGATCATATCTCAACTTATGATAACATCCGCACACTGCCTCTAGAGACTGACGTATCTCCTTCAGAATTGATGGTGAGTTAGATATATCCCTTTCTTATGATTATGATTCACTAATCATCGTTATTGCAAGTAAATTTTTGTTTTTCACATACCTCTCTGTTTCTGTGTTTTTCGATTGAATATAACTAGTAAGGTTAGGTGAAATACACTAATGAATTCTACTGAAACTCCATGTTGATTGTTATTTAGACAATAATTTTCTATGAATTTGAAGGAAACACATTGGATAGGTCTAAATCAAATAATGGAATAAGTTTTACATATTAGGTTTCCAACACTAAAAATAGTTTTTTATATAAAATTCCAGATTTTTGTTTGATATTCTCCGCAGAAATGTTGGCCATTGAAGGAGTTTGGAAGAGAAACAGTGAAAATATATAATGACCGAACATGTAGTCAAAATGTTCGATTCTAAATCTCGCCTAGAAACAATACAAATCTATTTGTTTGTGTAACATAAAGAAATACTCAACTGATTATTGGAAAACTTTGAATGACATTTCCAAACTGCATTGAAATTTCTCCATTTCAAAACAAAATATATGTCAACTGCGAGAAGCAATAGTAGCACTTCACTCCCATCACCCCATTCAATCACAACACACTTCGCACACATTTAATAATTTGATCCCTCACGGTTTACAAATTCTAATCATTTCCAATTAATTTAGCAACATTATAAGTGTTTGGAAAAGTTTTTTTTTCGAATTATGATATATCATCTGGAGAAAATGATGATAAATGGAAGGCTGAGTGTGTAATTATTGTATTGGTAGAAAGAGAAAATTATAGCTATCTGCCGTCTCCTAGAATAAGATTACCATAACAAGACTGAATTTCATAAAGCCTTCTACATAAAATTAGTTCTACACTCTAAAAACAACGCGACTCATGAATTGTATAGTAATTCCATGATATATTTCCCGATAAATATATCACAATTGCTCAGTATGCAAAATAAACGGGTATTCGATATTCAGGTACAGAAAAATACATATATTCAGATCTTTACTTTTTTCAATCGAATTTATTACAAAAATATGTGACAAATTATATAAAATTATAAAAAATAATTGTAATTTATAAATAAATAATTTTAATGTATAGAAATTTAGTTAATTAACAGGTCACCAACAGATGTCAGCATAGGCCAACCCACGACACGAATAGTCGAACTCCTAGTGCGTTCAGAGTAACGCAAAACAAATAACGAGAATGAGAGAAATCTGTTACGAATTCCACGATATTAGGTCTAAGCTTCGCCGCACAGATTAGAGGTGTCGCTATCTATAATTTGATGCTTTTCACATTTTTGTACTTGCCGATAGGTATTAACTCTACGAGATATCTGATACGAATTTGAAAGAGACCACAGGCCGTCCTGATGATTGGGAAACCATGAAACAGGCTGTAGACGGATGGTGGGCTCTCTTGGATTCGTAACAGATTTCTCTCATTCGCTATATATATTGTAACGAACCTAGGCCGGACCTGTCGCCCCACGCGTTGCCATCGACAACGATGATGTCATCCCCGGAGATATTCGAGAACAATCCAGTCGCGCTGCCGCGGAAAACAACGGTCAATATTGGAAACAATTGGAACATGCTGTTCGCCAACCGCCAGAATTGGAAACATCGAGAATTCTGTAACGGAGATAAATAGGCAGCCCTCAAGAGGGAGAGGCAGTCTGAGCAGCCGATAACGTCGAGCGATACAGTGGCGTAGTTAGTAATATGAATTAGTTGTAAATTTTAGTGTGAAATAAATTAGTAAAACCAAGTTAAGTTTATTTACGTTACAATATATATATATATATATATATATATCAATTAAGTGATTGGTATTTGGGTTACGCAGCAGGCCAATAAGTGTTCTCTTTTACACGGATTCCAAGCTTTCGATAATATTTATTGTCATTATCAGGGATGCTACAAAGTAGAAAGATACATATGAATATATTATAAAGATATACAAGACAGTTATAACTTACAGTGTAAGTGAGGTTATGCGGCGATGATGTTAAAATTATCAATAATGTTATATGGACAAAACTGGGTATGAATCTCTCAGGAATCAACCACAATCCACATTACATACGTGAACAATGTATTATCATGTTGAGACTTTTGGATCGTGTTTTTCTTTGGAAGGGCTGTCAACTAGACATGTGACTGAATGAATTCTCAAATAGACTGAAACAACAGATGACATAGACCACTGGGAATGGAGTAGTGTTACCAAGTGAACTTTACAATGGCATGGAATATTTCCATATAAAGATTTAAATAAAAGTTTAAATCATAATGAATTAGGAATTTAGAATTTAGATGTGTGAATATAAGATGATGTGTATTGAAATAATCAAACTATGTTATTTGCATTCACGGGGGTAATCTGCTGATTCTCCCTCACATTAGGATTCTCCACAAAAATTTAATCTTACTCAAATGATTTAAATCTGTTTTTTTATTTAGAGGATTTTCTACCTGTGAAATGTATCTCTAAAAAGAGTCTCTTGGTAGTGTTTCTCTCGTTGAATAAAATTTTAACTGAGTTATAATCCATACAATGTCCTTCCTTATAGACATGCTCACTCAGTGCACATCTCTCCGGGTGCAGTCTACTGTCACTTCTGTGTGCGGTGATTTGGTCCTTTAACTGCCTGGACGTTTGTCATTCACAGTGTTGACACGGTATACAGTAAACTACATCCAAACAGCTGGTCTTGTCTTTCAATTTTGAAAAAATTCTACTAAGAGGTAAAACATTTGTGTTAGCTATTTTAATGTTTTCCGAAAAAGACTTGAAGGTTCTGGACAGTCTGGATGTGATATCTTTGATAAAAGAAAAAGAGGTATGAAAATATATAAGAGGGGGGTCTGCAATTTGCATATTGACTGGTGGAATTGATGGTGCATTAATGAGATGAGCATTGGTTATGTCTTCTATGGATGAAGTATTATATGAAATATTCCCAAGGAAAGAAGCAGGATATGCATTATGTATGAATAGGTAGTAAATAATGTTGAGATTCTTATTGTGAAAGGAACTGTCAGATATCCGGATTACTCTTGTTTTCATCTGTTGGATTAGATTGGCCTTCATACTCTGTTTGTGATACGACCAATAATTGATATAATGGCCAGAGCTCATTGGTTTTCTCTATACCAATCGATGAGTATGGTATTGTCTGGTGATCTGATGAATAACGTATCTAGAAAAGGCACGCTATTATATTCATTCTCTCTTTCTATTGTAAATTGTATGTGTGAATCGTAGCTATTGAAGATGAACAATGTTTCATCAACGGAATCTCTAGGTATTGCTATAATAATATCATCAACATATTTTGACAATGTTCGCCTTCGGTATCATATTTGGAAATAAATTTTGCATAAAAATCATATTTATTCGAATCTAACAGAAAATAACAATAATTAATGCAGCAAATGTTCAATGTGCCTGCCATTTTCACAAATACACACTCTCAATCTGTTTCGGAAATCAGTATCCACGTGTGCCAGCATGTCCTCTGAAATTTCCCTGAAAGCAGTACGAATTATTGCTTTCATATTTCCAGGAGTTGTAGGTGGAGTTTGATAGACAACTCATTTAATGTAACCCCATAGAAAAAAAAATTTTTCTTCAGTTCCGGTGACCTTGGAGGCCACTGAACTGGCCCTCCTCTACCTATCCATTTTTCACGGAATATATTATCAATGTATTTCCGCACATCAGTGTGGTAATGTGCAGGCGCGCCATCTTTTATAGCCACATTCTCTGCCTCATTTCCAATGGAATATCATCTAATAAATTTGATAACTAATCTTAAATATTTTCATCGATTGAGATGACCGTTGAAAAAAAGGAGCCCAATTACACGCCGTCCAATGATACCTCCCCAAACATTCAGTGACCAACGTTGTTGGTGATTGACATATCTAACAAATTGAGGATTTTCAGTTGCATAATAGTGCATATTATGCCGATTCACATGGCCATTGTTGGGAAACGTGGCTTCGTCCGAAAATAGAACATACTAAAAAAAATCAGGTTCTTGGTTGATTTCATCTACACCCCATTGGCAAAACCGCATTCGCTTTGGAAAATCTATCCCAGTCAGCTCCTGCATTCAACTGCATATGATATGGATGGTAATTGCATTTTCTCACCATCCGAGGAACAATACTTTGAGATATTTCCAACTCCCTACTCAAAATACTTTTCCGGTTTCCTCAAATCTTGTTTTGGGGTCTCGCGATACTCGCTGGTCTCGCAATACTCGCTGGTCTGGATGTTTTCTCTCAGGAAACTTTTGTTCGTATAATCTAGATGCCAGTAAGCAATTGCTATCACTTTTCCCCAAAGCATACACCATTTTAACCATGTCCTCTAAACGATCATTCATAATGCCACAATAATTTAACTGGATTGTAGTTT
>JAFIRS010005994.1:0-44838 GCA_018342105.1 Gonioctena quinquepunctata | reverse complement strand
TCGGTCAGCTTCCCAAACAGTGTATAGTTCCGCAACAATGTTTTTTTTGAATTTTAAAAAACCTGGGGGTTTTTTCACCAAATCCTAAGAAATGTCAGCAGTTTTTCACGTTTTTCCTTTCTGTGGACTCGTCTCCCATCACATTTCGTTCAAAAAAAAATTTGTCGTAAATATGTTTACATTTTTTCCGAGTGTTTAAATTTCCCCTATCTGAATCTGAATTTGGTCGAGACTAAATTTGGTTGATTGATTCATGTTGATAACCACGCCCCCGGCCCAAAGAACTGAGACGGTCTAAAAGGGAAACGGTTTTTTGAAATCAAAATCTAATAATAAAAAATTTGGGACAGATTCGTTCTGCTGTTTAGGGCGACTCCTGTTAGTCGTGCATACTGAATTTCGAATAATAAAAAAAATTTTTAAACTTTTTTTTTTTCGTGGATTCTTCCAACTGCAAAACCGATTCCCAAAAAAAATTAAACATTCAAAAAATGTTTTTTTTGAAACAGAGGTTGGAATTTCAAAAATTTTTGGGGTTTGGAGGAATAATGATCAATTTTTAAACTCCGTGAAAAAACCCCAAGACCGTCTGGGAGGCCCAAAGGCGGGGTTATTTTTTTCAAAACGGGGTGGAAAAAAAGCGGGGAATCTTGCCTAACCAAAAAAATTTCAATTTTTCTCGTTATCCCAAACACAATGGAAATGTTCAATCATCGGTTTTGGGTGGAAAGTAGGCCCAATTTTTTTTTCTTCAAAAACCCTTTAGTCCCCCCCCTTAGTCAAATATTCCAAAAGGAGCCCCTGATGATTTACGGGAAAAGGGAATATTTGACTCGTAATTTTTTTCCCCCGGAAAAAAACCTAGATTAAATTTTCTGACTTAATCCCAGATAGACAGCGATGAAAAAAAAGAGTCTCGAAGTTTTACCTTCTTCAGCCAACTCCCTGAAGAGGGTTTTCGAACATGTAGAACGTCCCGACCTGGAGATTCCTGATGATGGGGTGAAAATATTTTGATCTCTGATGTTCCCCAATTTAAACCAGGAAAAAATTCCGTTGAACTTAAAGTTGGGGGAAAATTTTGTTCTTCCCCAAAAATCCATCGCTGTAGACGGCGGTAATCAATCCCTTGTTCTGCCCTTTCTTGTCCTTGACAGACCGAAAACAGAAGAAAATCAATTTAAACGTAAATCCCCCGGGGGGGCTTCTTCCCGGTATGGTCTGACGGGTAATTTGAAACCACTGATATGATTATCAAATGCTTAATTTTGGCGACTAATTTAAAAAAAAAATTGAAATGAAAAAAAACTGCCTGAAAAACTGAACTCAACCTTCGTTAGAATACGTTTGAGTGATGTTTGTTGCTAAAGTCAAAATTTAAGGAAAAAAAAAAATTTTTAATGGAAAAAAAAAAAAATATTAAAATTTTATATATATATAATTTATTTTTTATTATAATATATATATAATATTTTAAAATATATATATATTATTAAAATCGAGAATAAAGAAATCTGTTTCGAACCAAAAGACCCACCATCCGTCTACGCCGTTTCATGGTTTCAATCATGGGGACGGCCTGTGGTCACAAATTTTAATCTAGCAGTTCACGGTTTGTTTTGGCCAAAGGGTTTTAACCTACAGAAATCTTTACGGATTTGAAAGAGACCACAGGCCTTCCTGATGTTTGGGGAAACCAGAAACGGCTGTAGATGGTTTCTTTGTCAAACAATTTCTTTATTCTCGATTTTTTCGTGAGGAGTAGACTTTTGGGACTACACATTGTTGGTGACCTGTTAATATGCACGAAATTTCTGCCATTTAAAATTTCCCCGATATTAGGTTTGTTTCCCCGATTTGGTGTCATAAATAATTAGATTCTTATATATATATATATATATATATATAAATATATATATAAAAAAATAAATATATATATATATATATATATATATATATATATATTTAATATAAAAAGATGGGCCTTGTCACCTCAAAAAAAAACTCAAACAACGTTTATATATATAACGAGTCACCTCCGTTTTAGGTGAAACCGCCTTTTTTTTGCCGATGGCCAGATGGAAGTTTTTACCCATTCAAAAGTTTTTTGTTCAACCAAAACCGGCGCAGCGTCGTTTTTATTTGGGGTTTGATTTTTTTCGTTCCACTTCCGTTAATCAGCGGATGCGTTGTCACCTTCAAAAAATGGCAACAATGCTGGCACATCATTATCCAACATTCTTCCAAAAATAGAGGGTTTTGGTAACCCAGTTGAATGGATGAAGAAATTTTCATATGAGAAAATCTCAACGACAATTCGTTCAAAATGTCACCAAATACGGAGGACCCAAATAAAATAAAAATTTCGAAAAGTAAACATTCAAAACCCTTTTTTATAAAATGAGAGTCTTTTGGTTTTGCTTTTTTTCTCATTAATTGTATGAGATCTATCCACGAAAAACTTGGGGGGAAACTGATTATTTCGGATCAATTTCCGGGAAAAATTAAAATTGTGAATGCCCCGGTATTCTCAGTTCAGTGAATAAAATCAGAGTGAATCATTAAAAAAAGGTTCGTTTCTTTCCTGGGTTTAACCCATGAACAAAACCAAAAAATTTTTTTCCAAAAGGTAATAAAAACCAAAATTTTCGATAAGTGAATCTGGTTGATATTATGAACCTTTTGGGGGAACAGCCTACATCCTTGAGATTCTTTCTTGATCCCAAAAATTTGTTCTCCTATCACATAATTTTTTTTTTCCGAAAAATTTTCCCCCTTTTTAGTGGCAAAGTATAAAAAAATTAAAAATTCCGAATTATTGATAAAAAAGGGAAAACTTTTTTTATTCAAATCAAGGAGTTATTTTTTGATTCTTCCTCGTGTTTTCTCAGTTGGAAGAATAATTTGAAATCGAAAAAATTGACCTCATTCAAAAAATGATCGTTTTTCGTGATTTTGTCTTTAAAGTTACCTTGACTTCCAGTCATTCTATTTTGTCTTTAAAATTGGAAAAAGGGAAAAATTCGGGGTCGATGGTTTAGTTATTTGAGTTTTGCCCCCTTTAATTCACCACGTCCATTTTATTTTTTTAAAAAATGATATTTCCTTCAAAAAATATTCCATTTTTGGGCTAACATTTGCTGTACAAGAAAAAATATCGATATGGAGTCATTTGCGTTGAAAAAAAACTTTACTCACTATTTTTCATCGTTAAGTAAATTTAAAAGGTATTCATGTTAAAACAAAAATTCTCAATTGAAAATTGGAAAATATGATTTTGAAAGGAAAATTAAAAATAAAATGGAATTTTTTGGTAATACCCAAACAGAAAACTTCTTCCCCGAAAAAAGCCACACTGGACGTTGCATATCTGGAAGATTTTCTGAAGAGACCCTACTTGGTTTTCCCAAATTCTTTTTTAAAAAAGGAATGTCGAGCCCCCCAGTTTAATTCACTTAGAAAATTCATTGAAAATGATTTTTTTTTTTTCATTCAAAGAAAAAAAAGGTTTTTTTGTTTTCCAATTGGACTTAAAAGAAAGACTCTCAATACTCTTCATTGATAACAAAAAAAACACTGCATGATCTTCATGCAGTTTTTGGGAAATGCTCGATATATAGAATTCATAGCGCTTAACACTTAAACACACTAATGATCGTGCTTGTTTCAAAACGGCTGCAAAATTTTTTTAATCCGATTTCTGAAGGGGTAAAAATAAGTAGCAAGATTCAATACAAAAGGTGGCCATTTTTTAATGGGATTGTTTTGGGAACAAATCAAAAGGTAGAAGGTCGGTAAAAAGGAGGAACAGTTGCATTCATAAAAGCATTGTCACATTTCAAACAAATTATTTTATCGGGGCCCGGTTATTGAGATATCATAAGAAAAGTAAATTATGTCATTTGATTTTTCTTTTTTTTTTCCCCTTTTTTGAATATTACGTCACGTGAGTTTTTATTTTTCCAAAAAATTTTACCAATTTGACATAATCAGATTTTTGACCCAAAGTTTGTACGTTCTGGGCCACCCCCTACCTCATTTTTTTTAATACGGGCCTATATTTTATGACATTTTTTTGAATTAACTTTAACCTAATTCAACATATATATACAATGTCATTCAAAGTTTTTTTTCAGGGATTTTAACTTTTTCCAAATTTCTTTTACGGATCTGTATTACATTTAGGTACCTTTTTGTTTAATTTAAAAACAGCAATACATTTGATAAGAAAACAACTCCAGCTTAACTGAATGGAGCGTAACAGAATCAAGGAAACAAGTAATAATTATTTAAAATTTCAAAAGGTGAAAACCAATTCATAAAATTTAAAAGAAAATATAATTTAATGAAAGAATAATCAAAATTTTTCGGTAATTAGAAAAAATTAATGAAGTAAGTGTTCGGGAAAGTCCACCCTTTTTAAAAAGCACTTTTGGGGTTCTGGAACCCATACTACTTATATTCTTATTTGTCTCCTTGAATCCCTAATACATTCTCAATCTTCCGAAAAATTCATTGTCGGGTTCGTATATAAATTTTTTTATAGATATCCCCACAAATAAAAATCCAGCGGATTAAAACCCGGGAGATCGGGCCGGATTTGGACCTCTTTTTCCCAATCCAAAAACAAAAGTTCGATTTAGACAGTCTGTGACTATTCTTGAGGTACACATCCGTCTTTTTGGGAACCCATGGACTATTACCCCGATACCGTATAGGAAGATCATCCAACATTTCTTCTATAATTTCTAAAAATTTTTGCTGGGGTTGTTCCGTCAATAAAATGGGTTTGGTAATTTATTATTCAACAAACCACCTTTTTTAAAAAAAAAAAAACGAATTGATGTCTTTCATGAACTGAGTGAGGATTTTCTGTGGCATAAAAATGTTTTTTCCTTCTTTGAAATCCAAAATTTTGGGAATTCGTTTGTCTCCCCAAATGATTTTTGGAAAAAATTTTGTTATTCCTCGCCTTCCCGGGGAAACCAAAAAAAAGAATTGAAACCTTTTTTGAATCATTGGATATGTTTTGCACGGCTTGGTATTAAGTCAGGGATCCGTGTCTTTGAGTATTTTATTAACAGCATTTTTTTTGATAAATGGCATTCACTGGCCATAGTTCTTTTCTTTTCCCGGGATTCTTTCAATTTGGGCCAGCATTGATGTCTTTGATGGCTCGTTTCGTCGTACATAAGGACCTCTAGGTTTGATGAATAATTAGGGAAAATAAAAAACGTCAAAAATTTTTAATTTTTGGGTTTGTTCTTTCAGGATATAATTCACCATACCTTTGTTGTGTTTTTGAAAATTTTCTATCTAGTTTTATGTACACTTCGTATCTAAGACAAGTTCTTTTGACACAATAAAACGGGGAAAATAATATGACATTTCTGTTATTTTATTTTTATCCACGGCCTATACTTGAAAATAATACATTCAATAAACCTAGAGTTGTGATGTAAGAAAAACAAGTTGACCAAATTCAATTGAACCCAAAAAAAATCGAGAACTGTGGCCAGAATCATTTTCAAAACTGCTGTTAATAAAATAGTCAAGAGACGGGTACAATGATTTTAAATTTAAAACCAACCTTGAAAAATATCAATGATCCCAAAATGAGTTCACTTTTTTTGTTTCAACGGGAAAAAAAGACAAATCCCAAAAATAATGATTCCCGAAAGATTGAGAATGTATTGGGTATTCAAGGGGACGAAAAAAAGCAAATGTATAAAATATGGGCCCCAGAACCGCAAAGTGCATTTTACAAAATGATGGACATTTTGAACACTTACTATTGATGTTCATCATTTACTTTTGAATAATCATTCGATTTTCTTTCATTAAATGATAGTTTCGTTTAATTATTATGAATTAGGTTTTTTTATCTTGAAATTTGTAATTATTATTTTTTTTTTTGATTTTGGGGTTCCCTTTTTGAAGATGAGTAAGTTGATTTTTTATCGGAATGTTTTCATGTTGTTAATCAAAAAAGGTACCTAAATGTAATACAGATCCGCCCCAACGAAATTTGGATAAAGGTCAAAATCATCTGAAAATTCCCTTTTGAATGACATTTATTATTTCGTTGAATTCAGTTTTAAAATTAATACGAAATCTGATTATTCAAATTGAGGAAAATTTTTTTGTCGAAAAAAAAACTACCGTGACTTTTTTTTTTTAAATTTTAAATAAATGGGAAAAAAAGAAAAATCAAAATGACAAATTTTCTTTTTTTATGATATCTAAAAACCCGACCGTGATAACTGATTTGTTTGAATTGTTGAAATGCTTCTATAATGCAACTTTTCTCCATTTGACGACCTTCTAACTCTTATGGTTTAAAAGTTACCAATCAATCCCTTTAAAAAAGGGGGCCACTCTGTATATATATAAATATATATATATATATATATATATATAAAAACATACATAGTTACGGGTAAGCTAATATAAAAACATTTATAAGTAGTGGGCGTACACCATGTCACTTTTGCCATTATATGTTCCCCAAGTTTCTTCGGCTTTATTGAACAACTACCATAAATAAAAAAAATAATGGCCCAGATCATCGTTATTTGGTAGCCATATTGAAAAAATGCCCCAAAACTTTTTTTTTTTAAAAGTATTTCCGTACCCGATGATTTTAAAGTCTTTTTTCAATTTTTTTGATGTCAAAAAAATATGAAAATTTAAATTTTTTTTTAAATTTCAGTTTCTGAAGTATAGCATAATAAAAAATGGAATAATGAATGGCCCCAAATCGTAAAAAAGGTACAAGTTGAGTTATTGGTCAATCGATTGACCTTTTCATTCTGGGTTTTTTTTTTTGGGCGCTGATTATGAATTTATTACTGATACAAGATGACTGATCCCAAAGTAGCAGGCAGCTCTTCTAAAAAAAAACCATTTTAACGAAAACAGTAAAAGGGTTTTAGGGGCCTGATTGAAAATTTTGGGTTTTTTTTTTAAATAAAAAATTTACTCATATGGTGAACGGTTCCAGAAAAAATTTGGATTTCAAAAATAAAGTATAAGGGGGGTTTTTGGGTCGCTGATTACGAATTTGTGACATTTTTGGGGACATAAGAGCGCTCTAAAAAGGTGATCGTTTTTCCAAAAAAAATCGCCTGGTCTAAACATAATCAGTGTAAAAAGGGTTTCTCTGTTTTCGATTACAAATATACCTTTGCCCCCGAAAAACCTTTTTTTGCCCTTTAAAAAACCATCCCTAGTGGTGGGGAAATAGCGCCTCAAAATATCGGTTCAACATGAAATAACAAACTTTAAAACCCACCGAAAGATATATTTTCAATCGGCTACACCCCGGGAAACCCCAAAGTTAGTATTGCTGATCTGTTCGTGAACTTACTTAAATTTTTTCGTGCGTTGAGGGTTAAAAATTTTTTATCATAATTGGGCAGAAAATGGGTTATTGTTGATTTTTATCGGGAAAACTTTTTGAAAAAAAAATATGGATAGGAACGGTAGGATGAGGTTTTTTGATTTGATTAAAAACCCACGTTTGTAATCAGCGACCAAAACCCCCATCACTGTTTTTTTGAAATAATTTTTTTTTTTTTGAATGCCCGTTCTTTTTTTTTTAAATAAAAAAATTTCTTGCCGGGGATGGTGACCAAAATATTGGGTCATTTTCCAATGGGGTTCTTCGGGGGTCTACGGAATGACAAAAAAAAATGATGGTCATGCGGGGGAACCGGGGCACAACGAGGGGTTTTCGCGTGTCGGATAAATAACGAGGTCGAACGATTTTTTCCCCAAAAAAACTTGTTTTTGATAGTCGAAAAAAAAAAAGTAGGGGGGCATAATATACTTCCGGTGAACAACCCCCGCCACCACGCGAATACATTAATTTAAAAAAAAATTTAAACCATTTGTTCCAGGCAAATTTTTTGCAAGCAACATCGTCGGGTAGCCATTCCGAAATAAAATGCCATCTTTCTGAGGGTTTCCCAAATGGCCCCTACCGCCGCAAAGGGGTTTTTTTTTTTAAAAGATTTGTACCAATTATTGGGTTTTTTTGGGAAGTATTTATTAAATGTGGTTTTTATTTTCCCATACGTCTAGTGGGGAAAAAAAGTGCCCATATTTAAAAAAAACTTATTTATTCGACACGTTTTGGAAATGACTGAAATACGTAAAATCTTTATACATCATGGAATCATCTTTCTTTTCTTTTAGATGAAACTCCCAAAAAAAAATGTATTTCGATTGAAACCCAGGGGGCGGACGACTTTGGACACAACCAAGATGTTAAAAAAATTTGACGTTTTCCTTAGGATTTGGTTTTTGAAAATTATATATAAATGTGACCATTATTATTTTCCATACCCGAGAGGGAAAAGTGGCGCCATCAAAAAATTTTTTTTTCGACACTTTTAAGGTACAAGACAAAAATCATGTGTTACCGTATGGCACCGTATTCGGCCTTTTGGATCAAATTCACCAAAAATTTTTTTATCCCATACTGTTATTTGGGGGGAAAAGTCTTTACACTTATTTATTATCATTGTTTTTTGTTAAAATGTGTTGCTATTGCTATTTTATTCCGATGGTTATTGTTTTATTGTTCAGTATTTTTATTGTTGTCGTTGTTTGGACATAGATTCATCAAAATTTGGAACAAAGGTTAGTTAAGAAGAAATAAGAAAGACAAAAATTTATCGAAAAAAAACCCCTGTTATGTTATTTCTGGCGAATTTTATTTGGGGAAAATTTTTCCGATGTACCGCCACCATTTTTGAAATTTTGTTTTTATTTCGTTAAACCTCAAACGGGAAAAAAAATGTCATACGGACAAATCGTTAAATTCCCCAATAAAATCTTAAATTTTGAAAAAAAATTTTTTCTAACGCCACCCCCCCACAGTTTGGGAAATTTTGACTTTATTTTGATCATAAGAAACGTTAAAAAAAATTTTGGGGCAAATCTTTGAAAAAATTTACCCCCTTGCGGTGGTTGGCGGCCTTGGGAACCGCGAAAAGATGGCGGTATTTCCGTGAATGGCTACCGACGATGATCAGCTGGCAAAAAAATTGCCCCGGGAAAATGGTTTTTTTAGCCCCACCTGTGACTGGGGCCAGGGGGGGGGAACCAGACAACCCAACACCTCTGGGAACTCATAGTTCCCCCCCCCCAAAAAACATGGTGGTGTTAGTAGCTTGGGGAACTCTCAACGAACGGGACTCGTCAAACGTTTAAAAGATAATATCAGGTCGAAATCGAAGGCGGTGAACAAACCACAGGAGGAGTCTTGTTAATGGGGACCCGGGGGGGGGGGATAGCCCCACCGGTTTCCCCCCCGGGCCCTTTCCCCGGGTTTTTGGGCTTGGGGGGGGGGCTAAAATTTGGGCCCAAAAGGGGAAAAAATACCGTAACGGTAGAGACGGGGGGTTTCCACCTATGGGTTGAGGTGACTGTATTCCCCGGACCGGGGGAACGCGTATTAACCCCTCGGGACTGACATCCCATAGCCGGTGCTTTTTGTTCAACGGCCCTACCTGGTGAGCTTAACGGTAGGGGTTACCGCCCCGATTGGGGGTATTAAACAACCCCGTTAATTTATGACAGTTTAAACCGGAAAAACCCCCGGCTGCTGAGGGGGAAGGAAAGGGGGCCCAAATGAATGCAGGAGGGTTGCCATATGTCTCAGAAGTTTGATTTGATTGGTACAGATGGTTTTTTTTTTTTAATTTAAAGTTTGGGTGGGTTGGGGGGCGCCACCGGAAGAATGGCATTACCTCCCTACTTTTTTTTTCATTTCGGTACCTTTTTACCCGTCATTTATCCGACACGTTCGATCAACGCCTACGGATGGGCCCCCGCCGGGTTTAAATAATTTTCTTTTCTGTCATTCCGTAAAAAACCCCCCTGAAGAACCCCATCGTCAAATGACCTAATATTTTTGTCATCATCTCCGGTCTATAATCGCACCAAAAACCTTTTATACCAATTAGAAACAAGCAAATTTTTTTTAAAAGCCGTTGTCTACGTCATAATTTGCTTTAAAAAAAAAATTGAATTTTATTCAGGCCTAGAAACCCTTTACAGAAATTTCCCGTTGAGATTGGGTGAGTTTGGTGAAGAAAAAAAAAACAAAATGTTTGTTTTATTATTAGGGATATCTATCAAAAAAGGTTCATAACCAGAATGTATTTGAAAATGTCTTTGTTCTCAATGTCTTTGTTTCTAATGTTTGTTGTAGTATAGGGGAAATAGAGGGCCCATCTCCCCTGTGAGAACCGTAAAGTTTTCAGAATACACCGAAATTCGGATAAAAATTGATAAAATATGTTATTTAATCAGGTAAAATATCTAATGATATGAATCTCAAAAAAAATTTCCCCTTTGTCACCTCATATAACGTTGGGTCCTCCGTTTTCGAGGTGTCAACTTTCCTTATCTACAAAAAAAATTATTTCGACCATACATTCGGCTTACAAAGCATTCAAAAAGTTCATGTCACTTACCAAAATTGGAAAAAATATGAGTAAAATATTTGTCCTTTTTTGGGGGTAAAAGTTTTGAGACTTACGTTTTTTGGGGAATTTCTTTCCCAAGGGTATCTCAGATATGGTAAGAGGGGAACCAGCCATCAGTAAAAAGGTACAGCCAAGTTCCGGGAAATTTCCCTTTCTGAATAAGCTGAATTGAATTGAAAAACAAGTTTTTTTTTTCCGTTTTCTGATTTTTTTATTTTCCGAGCTCATTATTTAGTTTCAGAAATGGAAAATTCTTCATTTTTCCTTTTTTTTTTCCCAAAAACGATTTTTTTCCAAACAACCTTTTCAAGCATTTTCATTTTGCATCCACCTATAAACCAATCTTGATCATATTCAAGGGAAAAGTTAATTTTTTTATTGGCAGCCATAATGATATATCGTATCAAAAAAAACGTCGAAAAAAACCCAAATCACAAAAAAAAAGGACTACTGAAAATTGTACGTTCAGGAGGTATTAACAAAAAAAAAAAAAAAGATGAAGATATTTCTAACATTGTATGTTTTTACTTTAAAAAAAAAAAAAGGAAAAAATTCTTTTTTTAAAGTGTTTTTGATAGAAATACAAGAACTCACACCGAGTTTTTTTTAAATTCATAAAGAGTTATGAACTTATGTTCCTGTTTGTGATAGCTGAGAGCTTTTATAAAACACTTGTAAAAATTTATCATTTTAGTTTGTTCATAATTTTTTTTTTATCAAAGAATACATACCTGATGCAAATATAGAAAATCGTTCAAAATTTTGTTATTTTGAAATGTACCCATTTGCTGCGAAATCTCATATGAAGTTTTTTGGAAACCCGGAAAATCCCATATAACGTTATGTTCCCAAAAAAAAATTTTCAATTACAACTTTGAACTCTCATACCTGAAAAAATTTGGGAGACCAAAATATCGTCTAATGAGCCAGTTTTACCTCCCAAAATTGGAAAAAAAATATCGGTGGAATTTTTTAAACTTTCATTCGGGTGAAAGTATTTCGGATAAAATGCGGTTACAAATTCGCTTCATATCACAGGGGAAAATTTTTTGAGCATTTTATTCATGAATCAGGGGAAAATCAACGGATAAATTTCCCTACCACCCCCCAATTCATTTTTTTTTTTTTAAAATGCTCTCTTGATTTAGTGATAAACCATATTCTGAAGAGAAAAACAAAGCGGAAAACCCGATGATATATCTATAACAAACGTCGGAAAACCCAAACCAAAAAACTGAAACTGAAAAATTTTAATGAAAATGATGTTTTTTAAAAAAATAAATTTTATGAAAATTTAAAAATTTTAAATAGTTATATAACAAAAAGAAAATATATATCATAAATAATTTTTGGTCATTTTATTCTAAGGAATTCTGCAATTTTAGCCGAATACAATCGATACTGTCCCCAACCGTTTCAGATCGGTGTAGAAAGAAAACTTTGTAAAAGCTTTATTGTGTATCTCATTCAAATCCCAGATCTCTGAAACGTATTTTTTAAAACAAAATTCGGGTCTGCGCGGGTATTCGTTGATAATGAATTTAAATGAAGTAATCAAACAAATTTCACCCTTTTTTATTTTTTTTAAAAAACTAGAAAATTCAATCAATTGGTAAAAAATTTGTCAAAAGAAAAAGCCCTGGTATTGATTCAAGGTTTATATTTTCCTCGGAAGCGTTTGTTTCAAAAAATATGAACAAAAAAGAAATGATCGGGATCCCAAATGATTTTTTCCCCTTTTAAACAAATCTGTACAAAAAATTTTAAAAAAACCGAATAATGTAATTGAATACTCAGAAACCTTCGTTAGCTCTCTTTTCATCAAAACCCTATTGTTCTCAGATACTGAAATTATCTCGAATGGCAATCTATCACTCTGAACCTTCAGTTCCTTCAGTACGCTCGGAATGTAATATAATATTTTTTGCTACTGGAGACCCACACACGTTGTGTTCTCTGAAATTGAAAAATTTTTGGGAGGTGACAATGTTATACCTAAAAAATATACCTATTTTGATGAGGACACAACTTCTCCTTCATTCGTAAAAGAATTAAAAATAAAAATATTTACCCTTCTTTTGACAAACGGTTCCAACATCAACCTCATCATATTTCACAATTTTGATAATTAGACAGCCTCCACCCGGGGGTCGGTCGCCACCTTACTCAACGGAGGTCACAAAATAACGGTATCTATATATATATATATAAATATATATATATATATTATATTTTTTTTTTATTTTTTTTTAGTTTCTTGACCACATATATATTTTCTTCAATTTCTGGGAAAAAAAAGGTCTGATTCAGTCAATTATATAATTTTTTTAACCCTTTTTTCGACATGGTATTTGTCATCATCAGGTTGAAACACTAAAAAAAAAAATGGAGTTTGAGCAATTTCCAACACAATATTGAAATGTATGCCCTAAAATAATTATTCAAAACATAGGGTTCGAACTATAACACGCTATTCAACTCAATATAAATATATATATATATATAAAATTTATATATATATATATATATATATATATATATAAAAATTATATAGTAAAAAAGGGGGTTTTAGTCTTTGTTGAACTATGAAAACTTTTTCTTTGGGCCCGATTTTGTTTAAATTTTAAAATTTTAGGTCAAATTGAGTGGTTATTAATGAACTTTAAACTTAAAAATTAAACATGTAAATATTTGTCGGAATGGTTTATATCTTTGACGTTTCGAGTGACATTCCGACAAATATTTACATATTTACGTTTTTTTTAAGTTAATGTTCATTAATCCCTGTTTTAAAAATTTTTAAAAAGCCTTAACTTTAAAATTTTGAAACAATGTTTTATTCATACCAATTTTTAGTCGTTATTTCTAAATTCAACATATATATGAATACATATACACCCCAACTTTGGGTAATTGAAAATGCTAAGAAAGTTACCTGCACCACATATTATGCATTTACTTATCTACTTCATTGAATGAATGCACTAATGATAATAAGATGCTGAGAGTCTATTTGATTTCACAATTCATGACGTCCACATCTTTGAAATTGTCATCATTGATCTAAAGTTCAGACACTGAAAAATCAGGTCTACGACGAATATACCCCAACTTCTTATTCTCGA
This sequence comes from Gonioctena quinquepunctata, assembly GCA_018342105.1. Lineage (NCBI taxonomy): Eukaryota > Metazoa > Arthropoda > Insecta > Coleoptera > Chrysomelidae > Gonioctena > Gonioctena quinquepunctata. The sequence goes on along the minus strand of JAFIRS010005994.1, from coordinate 31,214 downwards.
TTTTAAAATTTTTTTCCCTTTATACGAAGGGTTTCCCACAGCCAACAAAAATCACATAACTTGTAGTTTCACCGTTTTACAGTGATTAGTGATTGCTTTGTCAATATAAACAAACAGGATACCCCTTTTCTATCAGATCCGTAAGTAGTCTTTCTGGGAAAATCTCTCCCAAGTCGAAGAATAACGATCCCTTTTAAAAATCCATTTTTCGTCTCCCAGGGGGCCTAAATTCAAAATCCCCCGTGTAGATGGGGCCGGGGCGAAACTTGAATTGAAAAGTTGTCATAAAAAAAAAAGCGAACCCTTTTTTCAATATCCCGTTTTTCCCCATTTTTCCCGCATTATAAGACCTGTGGGGAATTCATCGAACTAGAGATCAAAACGAATAAGAAAAACGACTAGAAAAAAAATTTGGTTTGTGAAAAGTATCGAAGAACCCCTTGTCACACAAACGAAACGGTGGGAATATTACATTTTACTTTTTTCATCCAAAGATAAATGGAGAATCTCTTTGAAAAGGTCGTTTCGTAAAAGGTTTGGGGGGTTGGGTTTTCGCCAAAGGGGACCATTTCAAAAAAAACCTGCCTAATTTTTATTTCTTTTTTCGTGAAAGAAGCATTCGTACTCGAATGAAGGAGCATAATTCAAAAAAATTTAAATTTAAAAGATCTGCCAAATCATTATCGAAGCGTATTTTCGCCACATTTCTCGAAAGGGGAAATACATCTTCAATTCATTTTACCCAATTGAGAAAGCCCTTTTATAATATTGTTTTAAATTTGGGAAATTACACATTTGAAAATGATTGAAATATCTTTTTAGATGGAGTACAGAATCATATAATGAGCCTAAAAAAATTTTTAGGTATGGAATATTCCTACCCCGTTTTATGAATAATCTCTTTCCCAAAAAGAATGTTAGTAAAAAAAATTTCAGGAATAAAAAAAATTTGTTAGTAACATGTTTCAGAAATAAAGATACAAAATATATTTACTTTGATTATTTGTGGAAATTACTTCTGTTCCCATTCTCGAATTGATTATTTTCCAATAATTCAGTTTTCCAATTTGACTAATAATGTGCTTTTACTCAATTCAAAATCATTTATTGAAGTGGCATTTTACCACATAGAAATGGTATTTTATTATATGGTTTTTGACTGTTAATAGAAAAAATTTGACAAAAAATTGTTTATTTTAATATTTTATATATATATATATATATTTATATATATATATATATATATATATATTTATATATATATATATATATATATATATAATATATATATATATATATATATTTATATATATATATATACGGGGGCGGGCAAATATCTGGGGAAATTGTTTTTTATTTTAACCCAACCCAGTTGCAAAGTAATCTTCAAGTCGGGGATTGTGTGAGTTGGGAAAAAGGGGGGGCCTTAGCTTTAAGGGGATCAAGAATGTTCGGTGTCCTCCCGCAAAACAAAAATACAGAAATACATTTTTTTTTCAGTATGCCGAGAATCGAACTTGGCCCTTTTGGACTAAAGCCAGCGCCTCTACGTTCACGGCCACCATCCCAATGAAAGATGATACCCATATTTCTTGAAAGCAGATGATCTTGATGTGAAGGATCCTCTTTTTACGTAGAGATCCATCACTGGGCGTCATCCGTCAGGGTGTCCCGACACCGACACCAATTTTTGTAAATCGATCTAGATTTTTTTATTTTGCACCAAATTCTAACAGTTTTATATCACCCCGAATCTTTTGGTTTCCCTGAATACTGGTAAAAAACAGTCCTTAATCGCATATTATGAAGGGGGTCAAAAAGGAAATAAAGAAATGATACAGTATTCATCGATCTCAGAAAACCTGTCAGATTTTACAAAGTATATCAGTTTTGTTTTGGGTTTTTGTAAAATTTAAAAAAAAGTTTCAATTTTCGAATTCAGAAAATTGGATATGATATGTATTCATAGAAGAAAAAAGGGGAATGCAAAAGAAGCAGTGAGAATTTGGGATTTTTTTTTTTGTCGAAAATTGAAGAATATAAGCTAATACATGCTTATTTTTTATTTCATATAAAAAGACCAATGAAAATAGTTCAACTTCCGTTTAAAAAGCGAATTTCCAAATATTGTTTGGGAATCAACGAAATATGACATGGGGACGAAGCCAAATTCAAACACATAGCGAGAAATTCCCCCTGTTACCAAATTTTACTGATTTCTTAGTTAGCCATTTTGGGATAGAGAGCGCCAGTGTGAATATATTCATCAGGGCACTATACTACAAAAAAAATAGGAATGTGATATCGATAACGTCTTTAAAAGTAGCGAAATAAAATTTTTTTAAAAAAATTCATTGATTTAAGAAGGCCCCAAGATGGCGAACGAGTTTCACGACTAAGGTCCAATTCATTCAAAATTGGTGTGTCGGAGGTTTTGGGGTTGGAATTATGTTTTTTTTCAAAATAAAATTAACATTTTTGTGATTATGGCCTGATTATAAGGGGTTTTTTTGGGGTCGAAGATTATGATTTTTTGTGATAATTCAATAAGATGGCTGATTTTATGAATTAAAAAGAGTTAACTGAAAAATGAAAAAAAAACAAACTTTTATAAAAAATGCATTAAAGGGAAAAAAATTTAAAAAAAAAAATTTTAAAAAAAGTTCTCAAAAAGCACTGAAAAGGAAATATATATTTTTTAATTGTTGACCTAGGTTATTCTATGAATAACAGATTTGAAAGTTGCCCGAATGGAAAATATGTATTTTTGCACCATTTAAAAGGGTTTTTAATGGGTTTTGGGGACGAAATTATTATTTTTTTGTCAAGAACATTCAAAATGCCAGCCAATAAACTGCTCCAAAAAAGGGAAATATGTAATTGCATCAAAATTAATCTGTATAATGCTCGTGACCATTGAACACTCATAACACAATAATGAACTGTGACAATTAGCTTTTTGGGCTTTGGAAAAAAATTTGGGTTTTTTGGGGTTTTTTAAGGCGCGTAGTAGAATTTTTCCATATATTTTTTTTTCTTCAGATATTTACGTAGGTGAATTATTGTACTCTTTTTTTTGGTGATTATATACCTCGAAATAAATTCGGGGGAAACAAATGCATTTTGCACCAATAAAAATCCCGAATTCAACAATATACACCATTTTTAGTATATCCGGAATATACATACACGATATTGCTATAAAAAAGTAGGCATTTACCTTTTAATCCCAAAACCCGGGGAAAAAACTAAAAAAACGTGAAAAATAGTTTTCTGTAGGGATTTTTTAATTTTTATATATATATATATATATATATATATATATATATATATATATCGATATATAATCTGGTCATATATCCTCTGATAGATATTTTGGAGTATACTTTAAATTTTTCCACTAATATTTTGAGACCAAATTTTTTTTAAAAAAACCCCTAGTTTGCTGTCGGGGTATTTAAAAAATTTTGGTCGCAAATTTTAGAACAATATTGGAAAAAAAAATTTCTATTTCCCCCAAATACTTATGATATAACTATAATATACACTCTATTGTATAAAACAAGAAGGCATTTACCTTTTTTTATACCAAACCTACCCCAAAAATTCAGTCACTGTCAGATGACGTCCAAGTCAATTAAAAAAAAAATGATGTCCGACTATTTCAAAAAACATTTCCCTTTAAAAAAATTTAAAAAAACCAAAAAAAATTTTTTGAAAAAAGCTTTTTTGAGCCGTGCTAATCAAAGAAAATAAGTTTGGGTCATATCTGGCAATGATTTGTTATTATTTAATTGTTTTTTGGTTTAAAAAAAGCTTGTCGCGTTTTCACAAATGTAGGTCCCAAATTTAAATTGGTTGGCAATGATTGATTGGAAAGAGAGTTTGTCAAAGATTTCAATTTTTAAAAATTCAAAAGTAGAAACATTTTAATTTTTTTGGGACAATGTTGGTTTTAAGTAACGTTGTCAAAATTAATTTCATTAAAATTCGCGCGACAACCCTTTTTGAAACCAAATAATTCAACAAAAATGATTAAATTTCAGTACAAGGCTTAGAAAAAAAGCTTGCCTTTGGGGGGTTTTTTTATTAGTTATTATATTTTTAATTTTCAGTTAGTTTGTCTCAACGTTCATTTAAATAGCGCATCGTTATCACAAAGTTCCCCTTTCCTGTGAGTTTTGAGCGAAAGAAATCATGAACCTGACTGAAAAAACTCCCACTCGCAAATTTTGAATAGAATCTGACCATAATCCCCAAAACTCGTCCGTCATCCAAGTCGCGATTTCAGTTTTAGTTTTTGACAAAAAATTATAACCCCAAACCAAAAACCTCCACATACCAATTTTGAATAAAATATGACCATAATCAAAAAACACGTCTTCCATTTGAGGCCGCCATCTTGAGATCATAAATTTTGGAAAAAAAACAGAATCTCAAACCCGGAAAACCCCCGCATACCAATTTGAGATAGAATCGGTCGATCCCAAAAAAATCGTCCCCATCTTGGGGCCGCCATCTTAATTTTTAAATTTTTGACAAAACATTGTAATTCCCCCAACATAAAAACCCCCTGCACCAATTTTGAATCTAAATGGACCATAATCACAAAACCTCTACCATCTTGGGACCGTTTTTTTTGAATTAATAAATTTCGACATAGAAAATCATAATCTTTGACCACGAAACCTCCGATACCAAATTCAAACGAATGGGACCATAATCACAAAATTGTCCTCCATTTGGGGGGCTGCCTTTTTAAATTCAGAAATTTATAAAAATTTTCCCCAAATTTTGGCCCAAAACCCCACATACCAATTTTGAAGTCGTTTTGAATTACATGCAATATTTGCCCAAATAAAAAAACGAACGAACGATTAACTAACAATGAAACTGAATAAAAGCTTGTTACCGTAGAAACACATAGTTTTTTAAGTTTATGTATTCGTGATACCTGTTCGATTCGATATAAAATATGGTCATATACCACTCGTAATAGATTTTTTTGAGTATTATTTGATATTTTTTTAAAATTGTTTCAGAAAAAAACTCACCAAAAAATGTTTTTTAGAAATTTGGTTTCGTGAATTTCTACAAGAATATTGACTCAAAATGTCCAATATATCCCAAATTCCCTTACTTGGGAAATAACTATTTAAATCCACACGTGATATATGAGAATAAATCAATGATATCTGATTTTCCCAAAAAAAATTCACAAAAATATAAGCTAAAAACATTTATTTCTTTCATTTTTGATTCTACATCATCTCCATCCACAGAGGGTAATAACATTTTCATCCCCAGAGGGGAAGTTGTCTGACTACCGAAAAATCTCTGACGTGGGAACCATTTTTCTCTAAAATGTCATTCTTTCTCAACGAAAATCGAGGGAGAAATATTCAAAGCGTTCAGAATGAACCATAAAAACCCCAGATATTGGAAACGCTTTTGCGTAATTTGAGCAGAGTTTTGTTGAAAAAATATATCTATTCATTTTCAAAATTTATGAGCTGCAACTTACCTCTGAAATTCTGTTGTAAGACAACCAGTAATTTTTAAAAACCCCCAAAATAACAATGATTTCTGAAAATCGGTTAAATTTTTAACGAATTATTCGAAAAAACTATTCGAAAAAACAACACAAAATCGCCATTGAAAAAATATATATATAAACAGTGGGGAAAATCCCCGTTTTTCCCCACTGTTCATCCCAAATTTTTAGTCGTTATTTCTAAATTCATATATATATATATATATATATATATATATATATATATATATATATATTGACAATTCGAGATATACAAAAAAATCACTGAAAAAATATCAAAATTCGAAATCCGGGAGGGTTTCTGCCTGGCGCTGGAATAAAATTTCCCGTAAAACCCGGGGAACGAGGTTTCCTTTTTTTCCCCCAAGGTCATCTCAACTGCATGTTGCCAAGCTCGCCAATATTATTACGAATCTCAGGTTTTTTTTAACCTTTGTTGGTCTTCATAAAATGGAAGATAACTTGGGGTTTTGTTTTCAAAGAATTTATTTCCGAAAACTATTTCACGAATAATTTTTTCCTCGTGATTAATTTCCAAACCAAAAGATAATTGATACTTCAGGACAGCTATTACATGGGTACGTTACTTTATTGTGCCAAATGGGAGAATTTAAAAATTTGGGTCCCCCCCCAGTTCCCCCGGGTATGGTCTCTTAGTAGAAATTAGTACCGACTAAATTTTTGTACAGTTGGGGTTTGGGGTAAAAATTCACTATTCCTTCAGCGTAAATGTCTCGAGTAGATAGTCGCAAGTTTAGGTTCTCCTTTTTAAAAACGAAAATCAGTGGTTCTAAAATCCGTAACCAACAAATTCCAAACGTCCACTCGTTCCCCAAATGTTTGGGTTGAGATTCAAGAAACAAAATTCACAATGTCAAGCACAAATGGGTTGAAAAAAAACCTAATAACGGAAACAATTAACGAACTATTCACAAACCAAGATTTCATTAACCAGATCAAAAAAAATTGCCGACAACATTGAAGAAAAAATGAATAGACTTGGGGGTGACATAAAGAGTATGGATGAAGTTTACAAATAGGGAACAGAAACTAGAAAATTTCGAACAAAAGGGAAAAAACTGAACAACATCCGCATTTACGGGATGCCCAAAAAATAGAAAGATTTGAATATTCGACTATACGCATCCTCAGTCAGTACTCCGGAATGCAACTCAACATGAACATTCAACCCTTTAGGATCGGAAAACACAGTCCCCACAAACAAAGTAAGCCAAGACCAATCATCGTAAAATTCAAAATTTTTTGAGCAGAAATTTCAATCCATGGAAAATGTCGGAAAATAAAAGGCAAACTTCATTTCTGAGGATCTCACTAAAATAAAAAAACCCCCTGTTTGAAGCCAAGAGGTTCTTGGAGTTAAAGCTGTTTGGACATTTAAGGGCCAAATCTATAATAATGTGAAGATTAATGATAAGACAGATATTAACAAGTGCGAACAGTAGATTTCTCAACGTATTATCATAATTATTATTGTTCTTTCTTTTTTTCATTCTTTATTGTGTTGTTGTTTCGTTACAATGAAATTCATTTTGTTAAACATGCTAATTTGGCTCCATTATATACATACCTTCATATCACTTTGCTTTATTCTATATTCACATAGATACATTCTTACTCACTATTGATTAAAATTGGTATGTTAGAATATTTCGACGAGCTCGAGAATAGCGAGGAGAGGGATGCACTTTCATTCGACAACATTGATGAAAACATAAAAAACTTCACTGGTAACAAATACCTGAATACAATTCACGCTAATATACGAAGTATAGGTGAGAACTTCAATGAGTTTCTTCTATATGTTGAAACATTTAAGAACAAAAAAACTGGATGTTATGATCCTCTCAGAAAAGTGGTCGATCAGTAACGTTAGTGATTTCAAGATACCTGAATTTGAAATAATGTACAATGACTCTCACTTCAATCAAAACGATGGAGTTATTGTGTACATCAAAAGTGATATTGACTTTGTCACTTCTATTGAACATTTCACAGAAATCAAACTCCTGGAAATTGAATACACCTGAAACAACTTAATATTTGCCACGATAGCCTGTTACCGCCCTCAGGCTACATACTTGAGTTAATATATAACAGAACTTGAACAATACTTGTCTGGGCACAAAAACACTGATGTCAACATACTCATGGGCGACATGAATATAAACACCTTGAATATACCTAACTCCAACGTAAATATATACACCTGTGTGATGGCAGAGCAAGGATACTTTCCCTACATTAACAAACCTACCAGAGTAACAAAAAATACGTCAAGTGTAATAGATCATATTTATATAAAAATACCTGACAAACTAACTTCAAATAAACTATCACTGAAATCTTAAATTTACAAAACAAATTCAACTGACCACTACACCATCATGCTCCCAATAAAAAGATTATCCGATTCACTAAATCAAACAAAAGTACCATAAAAACCACTTACACATTTATAAATCAAATTGAATTACAAAAACTTCTTGAAAGGGAAAAATGGAACGATATACTCGTCTCAGATGAACCAGAGGTTGCTTACGATCTCTTCATCAATAAGATCAACAAATATAATGATCAATGTACTCAAACTATCTCGAAGAAACAAAAATATAACTCTAAACTGAAACCCTGGATGACCATAGGACTCCTAACTTCAATAATATATAGAGATAAACTGAAAAAAAAATTAAACACACATTTCTCAATTGAACTTCACTCAGAATATAAAAACTACAGAAACTACCTCAAAACACTCATTAAAAATCACAAAAATAACTATAACATGAATAAGATCCAAGAAGCCAAGAAAGATTATAAGAAAATCTGGTCAAATATAAATGAAATGACCAATATCGACTCTAAAGGCTCGAATAAATATAATAAAACGAATGAAAATGGAGACAATATTCCTAATGATAAAGAAAAAGCCAATCACTTCTTCGCAAAGATTGGGAAACGAATGGCAGACAACATTGACAGACAACTTGACCCTTCCCAGAAAAACAAATGACAAACATGAAAGATTTACTCTTCCTATCTCCAGTTACAAAACATCGTAAATATAAAATCCTCCCTTGAAAACAACAGCTCACCAGGACCAGATGGTATATTCGGAAAATTCATTAGAAAATATAATACTTTCTTCCTGACCCCTCTCTGTCACAACATAAACTTGTGTTTCATGGAGGGACATGTATCCGCCGCATTCAAAAATTCATTCACAACCCCCATCTTCAAATCTGGAGACAAAAAACTTGCCACAAATTATAGACCAATTACCCTAATCAATAACTTTGCTAAAATCTATGAGAAATGCCTAAAACACAGACTGGTTGACTATTTGGAAAATAATAATATATTATCGGGTTGTCAGTATGGCTTCAGAGAAGGCATGTCTATATAAAATACCGTTTTCCAACTCACTCACATTTAGAACAACTTCAACAATGAAAATAAATGCTTAACGGTATTTCTAGACTCAGCTAAAGCATTTGACACGATCAACCATGAAATCTCACCAAATCGCTTAGAAAATACAGGAGTTAGGGGTCTCGCACTTCAAATATTTGAAAACTACCTGTCAAATAGGAATCAAATGGTAAAAATTGATAATGAACTTAGTGATCCATTACCGGTAATTATGGGCGTACCCCAGGGTACAGTACTGGGTCCTATCTTATTTCTAGTTTACATCAATAATATTCATAACCTTGGACAATTTAATGGCATAATAATTTTCTACGCAGATGATACGGCACTCGTATTCAATGCGAATACTTGGGACGATGTTTACCGAAAATCTGAATACACACTTAAAAATGTATACAACTGGTTGAACACAAGTCTTCTAAGCCTTAACGTAGATAAGAGCAAATTCGTAACATTCTCTACCACCAAAAAAGATATACCCTCTCAAAATACACTTACCGTACATAAACACTCCTGTCAAATCTCGACACAATGTCACTGTCCGGTAATTGAAAAAGATGAAAATATCAAATACCTGGGTGTGTACGTAGATCAGTACCTGCGCTGGGTTGTACATACTGATAACACTGTTGAAAGACTCAGGAAACTAATTTACAAATTGTGTCAGCTCCAAAATCTCAACAACATCAAACTTCTATTAACCATATACAACTCGTTGGTAGAATCTATCCTCAGGTACTGTATCATAATATGGGGTGGTCTATTAAAACTGCAATACATAACATCGAAATTACCCAAAACACTATTCTGAAAATCATCCTGTAGAAGGACCGAAGATATTCCACTGAGGCACTATATAACGAAGCTGGCTTGCTCAGAATTAGGAAATTATATATATATATATATATATATATATATATATATATATATATATATATATATATATATCACTATCTTTTATGGACGCAAAAGTACATAACCCCCACGATAAATCATGATCACAACACTCGCACCAAACTCAAACAAAACCTAAATATTCCTCTCTGTAGATTAACTCATACACAAAGATTCGTATCTTACATTGGTCCTAAACTGTTCAACCAAGTGCCACTGGAAATTAAACGCCTATCCAACGAACAAAGGATGAAAACCAAAATGAAAGAACTTGTTACGATTAACTATGACCAACTGAAAATAATATTTGACACCGACTGAATTCTTTCTACAACATACTCATTCCCTCTCAAGTTACAAAATTGCATAAAAGCGCCCTGTGCATCTCTCGCCCTACCCTCTTGTGCTCATGAAGGTCTATCTCTACCAGTTCTTATCTCTTCCTTTTTTAGTGTTCATTGTTTAAGTATCCTCGCTTAATAAGCAATTTCTATTTGACAATTGTTAATTTTATTTTTATTTTTGAAATAAACTATGTATATGTACCTTATGCAACAATTCCACCCAAGCTGTTGACTACAACTCAATCTTCGATTAGGTAGTACAGCCTGGCCACACATAACTCTATTTGATATTGTCTAACTCTAAGATACTGTGAAAAAACTATGTGCATTTAACCTGAATTAATTACTTACTTACTATAATGCATGGTGGCGCCACTATCGGATATAAGCCATCTTGGAAGTGAGTTCCTCGAGCCGCATTTAAAATATCTTCAAAACCATTCTCTGAATTTTTTTTTCAGTAGCAAGACTCATCTTCATAATTGATATGTAACTCAATCTCCATTCGACACAAAAATTAAACTTGTCAACGCAAATAAACAAAGCCATGTTAGGTTACTGAGTAACCAAAATCTTATACAGGTACCTACTATGAATTTATTCAAATTTCTAACTTTGTAATTCTTTTATATCTATGATTAGTCGCTCATAACTACTGACACAAAATTCGAAAATATAGTATAAACACACAAATCTTGCTTTTTTGAACGTGTTGTTCAATATACTATTTTCCACAGCGAGCATGTTATGAAGTCATGATGATTCTGATTACAAACATATCATGAAGTCAATAAACTACCAGTGCGTCAATGAAACATAAGACTCTCATGATTATAAGACACAAGTAGATATAGCTGCAACAGTTCTGGGCCATTTTGGCACTTTCTCCCATGTAAATTCCCATAAGACAATCTAAGGTCCAACGTGGTCATTTTGCGACCTTTTACCTGTTTCGATCTTTATCAGATCATCATCAGGTTCTCGACGTTTCGAATCTTCATCGGGTTCTCGGCGTTTCGATTCATCTTCAGTTCAACCTTCATTAGACCATCATCAGGTTCTCAACGTTTCGAATCTTCATCGGGTTTCGATTCATCTTCAGTTCAACCTTTATTAGACCATCATCAGGTTCTCGACGTTTTGAATCACTCTGGTTGTTTACATTAGATCATAATGTTTTGACAAGGGAGACTTTATGTACTATTACTTGAATATTCACCCCTAACCTCAAATCATATCCTTGGGGAACACCCTTTTTTACGTGCTTGGAGGTCTATATTACCATTGATTTTTTTCCTATATCAACTGTATTTTAAGGGTTAACCTGATGGATTTCTCATAGATGATTAACTTTTTCCCAGATCTAGGGAATTTTTCACGTAGGTTCTGTTTAGATTAGTCGTTTCAGGTGAATTTTGAGGTTCAACCTGATGGATTTCTCATGGATGATTGATTTTTTCCCCAGATCTAGGGAATTTTTCACGTAGGTTATGTTTAGATTGATCGTTTCAGGTGGATTTCTAGGGTTAACCTGATGAATTTCTATCTTTTGATATGACTTTTTACCTTATTCTATACTTAGAAGATTGGACTTTTTCCCCAGATCTAGGGAATTTTTCACGTAGGTTGTGTTTAGATTAGTCGTTTCAGGTAGATTTTTAGGGTTAACCTGATGGATTTCTCATGGGATAAGTGATTTTTTCCCTGGATTTAGGGATTTTTTCCCCATTTTTTTCTGAATTTTGAGAATTAATCTCATGGATTTCTTAGGTTGTATTAATGTTTTTCCCTAGATCTATGGATTTTTCATGTAGGTTGAGACATGTTTATGTATAAATATAATATTTTTGAATGTTGTGTGTGGAGTCTATGATGTGGATTTAGATGAGGGTTCTTCGATTACGGTTGTTTTGATGGATGTTGTAAATCTAAGCGGGTTTGATGCTTTTTATTAACTCAACCTACCCAAACTCTGCTAAAATTGTTATTATATAAGTATTAGTTCCTTCTGCAAGCATCCAAATGACAGACATTTCTTAATCAACCCAACCTAACCAAACTCTGCTAACATTGTTGTTATATGAGTATTAGTTTTTTCTGCAAACAATCAAAAGACATACATTTTTTTAAATTAACCTAACCTAACCAAACTCTGCTAACATAATAATTCATCATATCATATAAAGGGTGAGTTTCTCTGCAAGCATCGAAACACGTCTATCATGCTTCAAAAAAACGTTGGAAACGTCCAAACGTCTGTGAAAAACGTCTGAATATACGTTGAAAAACATTAAAACGACATACTCACATAGAAATAACGCTGGAAACGTCTGAACGTACATTGAAAATCTTTGAAAACGTCTAAACGTCTGTGGAAAACGTCTATCATGCTTCAAAATCATTGAAAATTTCATACTCAAACACTATACTATGTAAGAGGTGAAGAAATAAAACATTTTTTGTATACATAATTTATTGAAATATAGAAAAATATAATAATATATAGTAATAGTAAATAATAATATATAATGATAAATTCCGAGAATATAAGGTGTTCTTGATCTCTGCTCCTCCAATGCCGCAACCCTCAGCAAAATCAATCGATGTCCATCAACGACTGATCATGAATGGAGTAATGTCCCCAAGGTAACGTCAGGTGTGATCCAGGACATAAGAATCTCTTGTCGTCCTCTCCACTCAGAGCGATTTTTTCTTGTTCCATAGAAAACACCGGGTGTTTTTCACTTTTGATCAATCGTTGTTGAACGTATTTTTTGATTGAATTTTCCAAGCATTCCTCAGAGTCTTCGAATTTAATCATATTATCTACAACGGCTTTTTTCCCACCCTTCGCTTTCTTTGTGGTTCCATAATTTGACAGAATTTGAAAAATTTCGTCTTTTTCATACCCTTCTCTTTCCAAATTGTCTGCAAGTTTTTCAATTTTGTCTAAGGGTGTGAAAACCTTCGTTGCATATGATTTTGATCTGAGGCCAATGAAATCGGTCATAAGATTGCCGTTATTTTTGTCCTTCATAATCCCTAGAACTTTTTTGTTAACTAAAGGTATGTTGAACCTTTTGTTCTCAGGATAATCGCTGGTATCGAAAATGTAATGACAATCCTGACGAATTATTTCATAAACATCGGGACATTGTATTTCATAAATCAGCGAATCGGTATCTGTGTATAATACAGAACAATTCTCTCCAAATCTTTTCTGCATATAATCATTGTGAAAATCGTAAATTTTAGTTTTGGATATTTCAGGGATACTGAAACCTACATATATAGGTTTCTTAAAGTGAATTTCGGTCTTAATTAACTCTATTGCCGTGAGATTTTCAATGAATATTGTGACCGACTTGAATTCTGGTTTGGAGATATAGGATTCCGCACCATAACGACCCTTACATTTTGTGATAAGTTTAGCGATGCTATGTTTTCCAATATTTTCAACGGTTTTGCCGTAAAAAGCATTATTCATCAACTTGAAAATATTTTTTTCGAAATTATTTTCAGCATTTTCACGTAAATTTGTATTTAAATCAATGTAGGGCTTGAGCCAAGGAGACTGCTCGAATTGCAAAACTCTGTGAATTTTTTTGAGAATAAGACCGTTAGACAAAGCCTGTTTTAGGTTAACGAAATGAATGATATTTTTTTTATGGTAGAGGGTAGCCATAAGTTTAGTGGGTTCAGACGGGGACGATGATGGTTTCCCTGTTTTGGGATTCACATGCTCAGGGCAGAAAGGAATATCTTGGTGCTGGTCATGAAGATATTGGGGATATTCCGGATCGACTTCAAGAATATATCCTTTATTTGAGTCATCGGATATAGAGGTAACATCGAAGTTGGAATCAACCCACTCGAAACCTCCATAAGGCAGAGGCTGAGACATCGCCCAACCATACTGGTTATTTATATCGAAATACATAAGATATTTCTCGGTTTCGGATGGATTGAAGTCTGGGAGATATCGATTGTTGGCTTGAGCACGTCTCTTTGAGCAAATTTGGCTGAGTCCACCTCGAATACCTTTCTCGATGAAAAGAAGCATATCGACATCAGAAAGGAGTTCAAGCTCCTGTTTGGTATGATACAACATACATTGCCAAGTAGAACCTGGCAATGTATATGTATTCGCGGGATCAAGACCATAAGTTTTATGACTACTATCGTGAAATTTTTCAAAAACGTCGGCTGGGAGAAGTACGTCTGTTTTCATATATAAATCGACATATTCACCCAACGTTGTAAAGTTGAAAGCAGCCCATACATACATTTTGAGCACTTTCGTATAGTTTTCGTGAGCATGGTTTTTCGGTAAGAGTATCATAAAAATGTTCGATCGAAGAAAGAGTCGTTTCATCGAATTTTAGTAAGCAAATCGATTTTTTCATAAAAGACCTCTGGAAATTGTGCTCTCAAATTTGGAAATTCTGATGGATAGGATGCTAATTTATCTAGAGAGGAATTTAGAAAACGGAGAGAATCAATGAATCGTAAATTAAAGTTTGATCCTCCGATATGTTTAGTAAATGATATATATTTTTCTTTCGTAATTGGAAGTAACTCAATTTCTTCTTTAATTGAGGTGGCTATTTTTTCAATAATAAAATGACTATTATAGCTGCTGAGATTATGGAACACTACAGGGATCATTTTACTATCATTTAGATTGATATTGCAAGATTCGTGAGCAGCACCGCGGTAATTGGAAGAATTATTATTATTATTATTATTTGTTGGAGAAAGATGAAAATGGTCTCTAACTTTTTTATCGCCTAGAGAAAACGGCTTTTCACAGATGTGACAGTGAGTTGCTTGTTGGAATGCACCTTCCTGTTCAACTGTCATTTTCAAATGGTATTGACAATTGTGGATAGTTTCAATTTCTTCCGTTAGCTCCAAAAGTTCGTTTGCAAACCATTCCATGGAGTTCTCTCCTCTATACGAACGGTAAAAAGAAAGGGTGTTGTCGTAACAACATTTCACATAGTAGCCAATAGTAGCAGGTTTATGCAGTTGATATTTTGCTCCTTCTTGAATTTTGGTTAGAATACTCTCGATGTCGGCATATACAATAAAGGGTACCTTTTCTTTGAATTTATAATCTTTGAATTTGAGAATAGTTTTTTCACCGGTTGGCATTTTGATTTTACAATCGTTCATTTTGATACATAATTCGGTATGATTTTGCAATTTATCCTCAGATCCAAAATAATGTAGACATCTATCACAAATAAATTTTTTCGCTTTATCTTCACCAAGTTGTTTGGAAAGGAGCCTGGATAGATCCTTGATCCAACAATAATGATAATGAATAGGTTCATCATCAGAATATTGGTTTTGTATGAGAAGAAGGTTCACACGTTTGTCTCTTTTTTGTGATGTTGATAGGAAGGAAGGACGGAGAAAGATTCACCTGATTTTTTCAATGTATAAACGTTAACAGAAATGTTATTTTGTTTTTTGAAATTTGGAATTTGGTGAGAAGTCATAGGGAACTGAATCCCTTTGAGCTTCAGAACTTCAGAATAATGGGGATATGATGATGTTCTATTTGGATGATGTCCGTGTGGTACTGGAAACAAGGCTGAAACAATTGACCAAGCAAAGCAGGCTACATCATCATTCATTACGTTAATACAGGCTTCTTTTCGTTTAACTTCGGTCGGAAGTTCAATATATGATGATCCAATTTGTGGAGAGAATTTATTAATGTTTACCCCCAAGTTAATAATTTTTTGAGGTGCCCACCCACTTTCTTTTCCACAGAATTCTCCAAGTTCAATCATCATGGGTTTCATCACATTATCCTCGAACCATGAATCCGAGTCAGTATTATGGAAAATAGGTGAATTGGCAGTGGTGAAGTATTTATAATCCGTTTTGTCCTCATCAGCCTTTGCGAGTACAAATTGCCCGAAGAATACAAAATGTACCTTTATTGAATCAAAATTCTTTAAAACGTTGTAAATACGTCTTTTGAAAAGTGATTTACAATCAGAAAAAAAATGTTTAGTATCTTTATGGAAAATATTGGAGATTGTTCCTGTTCGTATACGCGATGCAAAAGCTGATTCACTGTCATTCCAATGAACCTGATGTTTAGCTGTAACATTCGATTGTTTGTATCCTGCTCCTTTTTTCTGTTCGTATTTTATTTGATTTCGCAGGGTTTTGACATTTCTTAGGGTTGCCAGCAGATGTTGTTTCTCCGCCAAATTCGTTGCCATTTTAATGGACTTATTGATCCTTCTGTATGCTCTGGTGCATTCTCGTAACCCGTTGAGGGCGGTTTTTCCATTATATTTGGTGGTTATCAACCCCAATATTGAGGTGATGAATGTCAGGCCATCAGCAAAGTTCGTCATATTTTGAATCCCTGCAACAAAAATGAGGTGATTAGTCAATGTAATTTTTCTCCTAAAAAATATGTGAATCGCTAGAGACTATTTCCAAGAAAAATGAACCTTAGGTTTGCTGGAGGAGCACCGAAAAAACACGTCTGACCTCTCTGAAGACTCGATGAAGAATGATGAAATCAGACAGAGTGAAGACTTAAGTTATGAAAACATTTGGTTGGGGGAAGACTGAAAAAGAAGTGCACGTGATCAGTTTGAAAATGACAGAGTCTAAGAAAAACTCACCTTGAGTTCGAAATCAGCAGGAAAGACTTAAGTTCTAAGAAAATTTGATTAGAAGGAAGACGAATGACAGAAGTGTCACGTGATCAGTTTTGAAAATGACAGAGTCTAAGAAAAACTAACCTTGAGTTCACTGGAGGAGACAAAAAAAATAAGAATGACAAAATAGACAGTGCAAAGACTTAGTTTGAAACAATTTGGTTGGTGGAAGACTGAATGACAGAAGTGTCACGTGATCAGTTTTAAAAATGAAGAGGCTAAGAAAAAACTTGAAGTCAAGACGCTATCAGTTTAAAAAAAAATACTCACCTTTGAAGTACTGGAGAAACTCTCTGAAAGACTTGGAAACAAAAAGTAGCAGAGCTGCTCTAGAGACACACGTCTTGTCTGTTCAGCGGCTGGAGCAGAAATGAATAAACAGCAAACAGTACTCAATAACTTTTCCTGAGAACGAATCGGTAGAGCGTGAGACAGAACGACAACAGCACCACCTGGTGAGTAATTCAAGAACTAAGTTCAGCGATGACGTCACCAAGTTATATAGATTTCAGCTGAGGTTCGATGAGGTGGTGGTGTAAGCTCATATTCAATCGGTATGAAGGTATATTGGTTGTGTTGTGTTGGGCAACTAGAAAATGTTGGTTGTGTTGTGTTGGGCAACTAGAACATATTGGTTGTGTTGTGTTGGACAACTAGAACGTGTTGGTTGTGTTGTGTTAGGCAACTAGACCATCCGATTGTGTTGGGTGTTCACTAACAGGTGTTCACCAACAGGTGTTCATCAACAGGTGTTCACGAACAGGTGTTCACGAACAGGTGTGAGGAATACCAATAAAAAAATATCAAGTTTAATAAGTCTGAAAATATCATACTTTGAACTCACTACGGCAACGCTGTAAATACCTCAACGCCGAGAATAATTTTAGCTATCAGCAGATTTTATACCGGTTCGAACTTGTGTATCGCGGGGATTCCCAGATATTCGCTTCGATTTATTATAAACTATTCCATATTCCATTTGTTTCAATACCTTTGGATTACCGTGATCGATTCAAATTCAGTCGAGTACATATGGGAAATGATAATTTCAGTGATTGTTCATGGATTGAATGAATAGTTCAAGTTTCAGAGTGTTGTGTTCATTTTCAGTGTTGATTGAATTGAATATTATTTACAAGTACCTATGTTTCGAATGGAAATGAATGGAATTCGTTTGGGTATGATAATTTCTGTGCATTTTCGTTGGTTGAACGTTCAGGCATTATTATTAAATTGAATATGGGTTTTTCGGGTGGCTAAAGCAAATTTCGTATGAGAATGTATCAACTTCCAGTATTATAAAATGAATGTTTTCGTTAAAAAAATACCGTGTTTTTATAGATGAGAGTTTTTCTAATATGAATTACTCGTTTTTTCTAGAAAATATGTGTTAGGGGTTGAATGCATGTTCTTATTGTATTCGTAGATTTTTTTTTTTTACCTCCACGGTGTCCAAGTATGGATTTTTCGCTGCGGAAGGTCAATTGGTAATTTTTGCAAGAAAGTGTGATGTAATATAGGTTAGATTCATGATTTTAACGTTTTCGTGGTTTTTTCACTAGATTGAGTGTGTGTTTGGTTATTTTCATATAGTGTGAGTCTATTCTGGGTTGAATGAATGTTTTTCAACGTTTGAGAGGTACTTCCATTGGTGTGTGTGCATGGATGACGATTTTCAGACTTCCACGGTGTCCAAGAGTGGATTTTTCGCTGCAGAGAACGAGTTGGTGTTTTTTTCTTGGAAAACATGGATGTATACCAAATCAGGTGGAGGTTTGCTAGGTTAGATGCATGTTTTTAACGTTTCAGAAGTTTTTCCAACTCATATAAGTATAATTTATTATATAAAAAAGATAATTTCGGAGGAGGGTGCGCCATCTGTTGAGCAATAGATGAAAGTCAGTAGATAAGCTAGGCGGGATCTAACTCACTTTGACCCGGCGTGTCAAACCGGCATGGTGGAAGTTCGGAGTTTCCACCTGTGCTCTGCCATAGGTGGTTCGTTGAAGGCTGCTGTTATAGAAAAAATTTAAGAAAAAACCGTTAGGCGAAAAAAAACATGGCTGCCTAGATGAATGAAAAAAGACAGCCATATTGCAAAAATGGCTACCTTAGGAAAAAACATGGCTGCCAAACTATTTTTTGACAAATATTCGAGAAAAAAAACATGGCCACCATACTTAATTTGTTGAGAGATGTCAGCCATATTGGAAAATGGTGATCCTAAGAAAAAAACATATGTATCTCTCAACTGTTAAAAAAAAAATGTCAGCTATATTGGAAAAATGTCAGTCATATTGGAAAAATGGCTACCCTAAGAGACAAAATGTGTTTAAGTCTCAACTGAAAAAAAACCCAAAAAAAAAGTACTAAAAAGTTGTTTATTGGGATACAAAAGAAAAATGTGTTCTCAACTTAAAGGGAAAAAACGTCAGCCATCTTGGAAAAAAAGCTACCCTAATAGGTTTGAGACGCTTTGAGGAAACCTCCGACCGACCTACTTGCTGTTTCCGTTTTTGGATCAGGTCCTCCGCTGTCTGAGCTCTGGGGTCAAGAAGCCAGAACCCGCCTAGCTTATCTACAGACTTTCATCTATTGCCCAACAGATGGCGCACCCTCCTTCGAAATTATATTTTTTATATGATAAATTATTCTTATATGAGTTGGAAAAACTTCTGAAACGTTAAAAACATGCATCTGACCTAGCAAACCTCCACCTGATTCAGTACACATTCATATTTTCCAAGAAAAAAACAACAACTCGTCCTCTGCAGCGAAAAATCCACTCTTGGACACCGTGGAAGTCTGAAAATCGTCATCCATGCACACACACCAATGGAAGTACCTCTCAAACGTTAAAAAACATTCATTCAACCCAGAATAGACTCACACTCTATGAAAATAACCAAACACACACTCAATCTAGTGAAAAAACCACGAAAACGTTAAAATTATGAATCTATAATACATCACACTTTCTCGCAAAAATTACCAATTCACCTTCCGCAGCAAAAAATCCATACTTGGACACCGTGGAGGTCAAAAAAAAATCTACGAATACAATAAGAACATGCATTCAACCCATAACACATATTTTCTAGGAAAAACGAGTAATTCATAGTCTACAGCAGAAAATCGACTCTCAGTCTATATAATAAAGTACACGGTAATTTTTTCCAACACGAAAACATTCATTCTATAACACTGGAAGTTGATACATTTTCATACAAAATTTGCTCTTAGCCATCCGAAAAACCCATATTCAATTTAATAATTATGCCTGAACGCTCATGTATTCAACCAACGAAAATGCACAGAAATTATCATACCCAAACGAATTCCATTCATTTCCATTCGAAACATAGGTACTTGTAAATAATATTCAATTCAATCAACACTGAAAATGAACACAACACTCTGGAACTTGAACTATTCATTCAATCCATGTACAATCACTGAAATTATCATTTCCCATATGTACTCAAACGATTTGAATCGATCACGGTAATCCAAAGGTATTGAAACAAATGGAATATGGAATAGTTTATAATAACTCGAAGCGAATATCTGGGAATCCCCGCGATACAAAAGTTCGAACCGGTATAATATCTGCTGATAGCTAAAATTATTCTCGGCGTTGAGGTATTTACAGCGTTGCCGTAGTGAGTTCAAATATGATATTTTCAGACTTATTAAACTTGATATTTTTTTATTGGTATTCCTCAAATTTTAATATTGTGATATATCTCACTGTGATTTTGGCTATTTTTTCTAGGATAGTTCGGAGTGAAATTTTTCAAGTATTTTTCCATTTGTCAAACTCATACATTTCTACTCGCTGCTGCATTAGTCTTGTTTATAGGAATACCTGTTGGTGAACACCTGTTCGTGACCACCTGTTTGTGAACACCTGTTCGTGAACACCTGTTCGTGAACACCTGTTCGTGAACACCTGTTCGTGAACACCTGTTCGTGAACACCTGTTGATGAACACCTGTTGGTGAACCCGTAAGTGAACCCCAACAAGGGGATTTCCAAACAACAACCAACACGTTCTAGTTGTCCAACACAACACAACCAATATGTTCTAGTTGCCCAACACAACACAACCAACATGTTCTTGTTGTCCAACACAACACAACCAACATGTTCTAGTTGCCCAACACAACACAACCAATATACCTTCATACCTATTGAATATGAGCTTACACCACCACCTCATCGAACCTCAGCTGAAATCTATATAACTTGATGACGTCATCGCTGAACTTAGTTCTTGAATTACTCACCAGGTGGCGCTGTTGTCGTTCTGTCTTACGCTCTACCGATTCGTTCTCAGAAAAAGTAATTAAGTATAGGTACTGTTTGCTGTTGATTCATTTCTGCTCCAGCCGCTGAACAGACAAGACGTGTGTCTCTAGAGCAGCTCTGCTACTTTTTGTTTCAAGTCTTTCAGAGAGTTCCTCCAGTACTTCAAAGGTGAGTTTTTTTTCAGGTTTAAGTTTTTCTTAGACTCTGTCATTTTCAAAACTGATCACGTGACACTTCTATTATTCAGTCTTCCTCCCAACCAAATTGTTTTCATAACTTAAGTCTCCACTCTGTCTGATTTCATCATTCTTCATCGAGTCTTCAAAGAGGTCAGACGTGTTTTTTCGGTGCTCCTCCAGCAAACTCAAGGTTCGTTTTTCTTGGAAATAGTCTCTAGCGATTCACATATTATTTAGGGGAAATATTACATTGACTAATTACCTCATTTTTGTTGCAGGGGTTCAAAATATGACGAATTTTGCTGATGTCCTGACATTCATCACCCCAATATTGGGGTTGATAACCATCAAATATGATGGAAAAACCGCCCTCAACGGGTTACGAGAATGCACCAGAGCATACAGAAGGATCAATGAGTCCATTAAAATGGCAACGAGTTTGGCGGAGAAACAACATCTGCTGGCAACCCTAAGAAATGTCAAAACCCTGCGAAATCAAATAAAATACGAACAGAAAAAAGGAGCAGGATACAAACAATCGAATGTTACAGCTAAACATCGGGTTCATTGGAATGACAGTGAATCAGCTTTTGGATCGCGTATACGAACAGGAACAATCTCCAATCTTTTCCATAAAGATACTAAACATTTCTTTTCTGATTGTAAATCACTTTTCAAAAGACGTATTTACAACGTTTTAAAGAATTTTGATTCAATAAAGGTAAATTTTGTATTCTGCGGGCAATTTGTACTCGCAAAGGCTGATTAGGTGAAAACGGATTATAAATACTTCACCACTGCCAATTCACCTATTTTCCATAATACTGACTCAGATTCATGATTTGAGGATAATGAGATGAAACCCATGATGATTGAACTTGAAGAATTCTGTGGAAAAGGAAGTGGGTGGGCACTTCAAAAAATTATTAACTTGGGGGTAAACATTAATAAATTCTCTCCACAAATTGGATCATCATATATTGAACTTCCGACCGAAATTAAACGGAAAGAAGCCTGTATTAACGTAATGAATGATGATGTAGCCTGCTTTGCTTGGTCAATTGTTTCGGCCTTGTTTCCAGTATCACACGGACATGATCCAAATAGAACATCATCATATCCCCATTATTCTGAAGTTCTGAAGCTCAAAGGGATACAGTTCCCTATGACTTTTCACCAAATTCCAAATTTCAAAAAACAAAATAACATTTCGGTAAACGTTTATACATTGAAAAAATCAGGTAAATCTTTCTCCGTCCTTCCTTCCTTCTCAACATCACAAAAAAGAGACAAACATGTGAACCTTCTCCTCATACAAAACCAATATTCTGATGATGAACCTATTCGTTATCATTATTGTTGGATCAAGGATCTATCCAGGCTCCTTTCCAAACAACTTAGTAAAGATAAAGCGAAAAAATTCATTTGTGATAGATGTCTACATTATTTTGGATCTGAGGATGAATTGCAAAATCATACCGAATTATGTATCAGAATGAACGATTGTAGAATCAAAATGCCAACCGGTGACAAAACTATTCTCAAATTTAAAGATTATAAATTCAAAGAAAAGGTACCCTTTATTGTATATGCCGACATCGAGAGTATTCTAACCAAAATTCAAGAAGGAGCAAAATATCAATTGCATAAACCTGCTACTATTGGCTACATTGTGGAATGTTGTTACGACAACACCCTTCCTTTTTACCGTTCGTATAGAGGGGAGAACTCCATGGAATGGTTTGCAAACGAACTTTTGGAGCTAACGGAAGAAATTGAAACTATCCACAATTGTCAATACGATTTTAAAATGACAGTTGAACAGGAAGCTGCATTCCAACAAGCAACTCACTGTCACATCTGTAAAAAGCCGTTTTCTCTAGGCGATAAAAAAGTTAGAGACCATTTTCATCTTTCTCCAACAATTAATAATGATGATAATAATTCTTCTAATTACCGCGGTGCTGCTCACGAATCTTGCAATATCAATCTAAATGATAGTAAAATGATCCCTGTAGTGTTCCATAATCTCAGCGGCTATGATAGTCATTTCATTATTGAAAAAATAGCCACCTCAATCAAAGGAGGAATTGAGTTACTTCCAATTACGAAAGAAAAATATATATCATTTACTAAACATATCGAAGGATCAAACTTTAATTCACGATTCATTGATTATTTTCGTTTTCTTAATTCCTCTCTAGATAAATAAGCATTCTATCTATCAGAATTTCCAAATTGAAGAGCACAATTTCCAGAGGTCTCCAATGAAAAAATCGATTTGCTTACTGAAAAAGGTGTTATGCCTTACGATTATTTTGATTCCTTTGATGAATTCGATGAAACGACTCTTCATTCTATCGAACATTTTTATAATACTCTTACCGAAAAACCATGCTCACGAAAACTATACGAAAGAGCTCAAAACGTATGGGCTGCTTTCAACTTTACAACGTTGGGTGAATATGTCGATTTATATATGAGAACAGACGTACTTCTCCTAGCCGACGTTTTTGAAAAATTTCGCGATAGTAGTCATAAAACTTATGGTCTTGATCCCGCGAATACATAAACATTGCCAGGTTATACTTGGCAATGTATGTTGTATCATACCAAACAGGAGCTTGAACTTCTTTCCGATGTCGATATGCTTCTTTTTATCGAGAAAGGTATTCGAGATGGACTCAGCCAAATTTGCTCAAAGAGACGTGCTCAAGCCAACAATCGATATCTTCCAGACTTCAATCCATCCGAAACCGAGAAATATCCGATGTATTTCGGAATAAATAACCAGTATGGTTGGGCGATGTCTCAGCCTCTGCCTTATGGAGGTTTCGAGTGGGTTGATTCCAACCTTGATGTTACCTCTATATCCGATGACTCAGATAAAGGATATATTCTTGAAGTCGATCTGGAATTTCCCCAATATCTTCATGACCAGCACCAAGGTATTCCTTTCTGCCCTGAGCATGTGAATCCCAAAACAGGGAAACCATCATCGTCCCAGTCTGAACCCACTAAACTTATGGCTACCCTCTACCATGAAGAAAAATATATCATTCATTACGTTAACCTAAAACAGGCTTTGTCTGACGGTCTTATTCTCAAAAAAATTCACAGAGTTCTGCAATTTGAGCAGTCTTCTTGGCTCAAGCCCTACATTGATTTAAATACAAATTTACGTAAAAATGCTAAAAATAATTTCGAAAAAAATCTTTTTAAGTTGATGAATGATGCTGTTTACGGCAAAACCGCCGAAAATATTTGAAAACATAGCATCGTTAAACTTATTACAAAATGGGAGGGTCGTTATGGTGCGGAATCCTAGATCTCCAAACCAGAATTCAAGTCGGTCACAATACTCAATGAGAATCTCACGGCAATAGAGTTAAATGAGACCGAAATTTACTTTAACAAACCCATATATGTAGGTTTCAGTATCCTTGAAATATCCAAAACTAAAATTTACGATTTTCACTATGATTATATGCAGAAAAGATTTGGAGAGAATTGTTCTGTATTATACACAGATACCAATTCGCTGATTTCTGAAATACAATGTCCCGATGTTTATGAAATAATTCGTGAGGATTGTCATTACATTTTCGATACCAGCGATTATCCTGAGAACAATAGGTTTAACATACCTTAAGTTAACAAGAAAGTTCTAGGGATTATGAAGGACGAAAATAACGGCAATCTTATGACCGATTTCATTGGCCTCAGATCAAAATTATATGCAACGAAGGTTTTCACACCCTCAGACAAAATTGAAAAACTTGCAGACAATTCGGAAAGAGAAGGGTATGAAAAACACGAAATTCTTCAAATTCTGTCAAATTATGGAAACACAAAGAAAGCGAAGGGTGTGAAAAAAGCCGTTGTAGATTATATGATTGAATTCGAAGACTCTAAGGAATGCTTGGAAAATTCAACCAAAAAATACGTTCAACAACGTTTGATCGAAAGTGAAAAACACCAGGTGTTTTCTATGGAACCAGAAAAAATCGCTCTGAGTGGAGAGGACGACAAGAGATTCTTATGTCCTGGATCACACCTGACGTTACCTTGGGGACATTACTCCATTCATGATCAGTCGTTGATGGACATCGATTGATTTCGCTGAGGGTTGCGGCATTGGAGGAGCAGAGATCAAGAACACCTTATATTCTCGGAATTTATCATTATATATTATTATTTACTATTACTATATATTATTATATTTTTTTTATATTTCAATAAATTATGTAAACAAGAATTGTTTTATTTCTTCACCTCTTACATAGTATAGTGTTTGAGTATGAAATTTTCAATGATTTTGAAGCATGATAGACGTTTTTCATAGACGTTTAGACGTTTTCAACGATTTTCACTGTACGTTCAACGTTTTCAGCGTTATTTCTATGTGAGTGTGGTCGTTTCAATGTTTTCCAACGTATATTCAGACGTTTTTCACAGACGTTTAGATGTCCTCAATGTTTCTTTAAAGCATGATAGACGTGTTTCGATGCTTGCAGAGAAACTTTTTTTTTATATGATATGATGAATTATTATGTTAGCAGAGTTTGGTTAGGTAAGGTTAATTTAAAAAAATGTATGTCTTTTGATTGTTTGCAGAAGAAACTTATACTCATATAACAACATTGTTAGCAGAGTTTGGTTAGGTTGGGTTAATTAAGAAATGTATGTCATTTGAATGCTTGCAGAAGGAACTAATACTCATATAATAACAATGTTAGCAGAGTTTGGTTAGGTTGAGTTAATAAAAAACATCAAACCCGCTTAGATTTACAACATCCATCAAAACAACCGTAATCGAAGAACCCTCATCTAAATCCACATCATAGACTTCACACACAACATACAAAAATATTATAAACATGTCTCAACCTACATGAAAAATCCCTAGATCTGGGGAAAAACATTAATACAACCTAAGAAATCCATGAGATTAACTCTCAAATTCAGAAAAATCTAGGGAAAAAATCACTTATCCCATGAGAAATCCATCAGGTTAACCCCAAAAATCCACATGAAACGACTAATCTAAACACAACCTACGTGAAAAATTCCCTAGATCTGGGGAAAAGGTCCAATCATCTATGTGGAATAAGGTAAAAAGTCATATCAAAAGGTAGAAATTCATCAGGTTAACCCTAAAAATCTACCTGAAACATCTGAATCTAAACATAACCTACGTGAAAAATCCCCTTGATCTGGGGGAAATATCAATTATCCATGAGAAATCCATCTGGTTAAACCTCAAAATTCACCTGAAATGACTAATCTAAACACAACCTACGTGAAAAATTCCCTAGATCTGGAGAAAAAGTTAATCATCTATGAGAAATCCATCAGGTTAACCCTTAAAATACAGTAGATATATGAAAAAATCAATGGTAATATAGACCTCAAGCACGTAAAAATGGGTGTTCCCCAAGGATATGATTTGAGGTTAGGGGTGAATATTCAAGTAATAGTGCATTAAGTCTCCCTTGTCGAAACATTATGATCTAATGTAAACAACCAGAGTGATTCAAAACGTCGAGAACCTGATGATGGTCTAATAAAGGTTGAACTGAAGATGAATCGAAACGCCGAGAACGCGATTAAGATTCGAAACGTTGAGAACCGGATGATGGTCTAATAAAGGTTGAACTGAAGATGAATCGAAACGCCGAGAACCCGATGAAGATTCGAAACGTCGAGAACCTGATGATGGTCTGATAAAGATCGAAACAGGTAAAAGGTCGCAAAATGACCACGTTGGACCTTAGATTTTCTTATGGGAATTTACATGGGAAAAAGTGCCAAAATGGCCCAGAACTGTTGCAGCTATATCTACTGACACAGCCTGAGACAAACCGAACTCACATAATTAATAAACCTGTTGTCAAAGAAACCATGTCATGACCTCGAACATTTGGCATTCCATGTATTAGCTTATGAAATACCCAAGAATACTAATTTACGTAACAAGTCCGGAAAATAGGGTTTTTTGGACGAATAGACAAAATTCTAGGACGAGCCGTAGGCGAGTCCTGGAAGTCGGTGAGTCCAAAAAAACTATTTTCGGGCGTGTTGCGTACAATATTTTTTCGGCAACCGTGTAGAATAACAAATCAATGATACGACATAGTGACTTTGAAAATGTGCCTTGGGAAATTAATATATATATATATATATATATATATATATATATATATATATATATATATATATATATATATATATATATATATATATATATATATATATATATATATATATTTATATATATATTTAATTTCTCAAGGCACATTTCTAAAGTCCTATCACTGCTTTCCATATTTTATTGCGAATTGCGATAAAAAAACATGCAAACTTTTGACAACTAATTCCATATGAACTGTCAGCTGTTATTTCGTTGCTATGGTAATGATCAACTGCATTTATCAAAACCATACCTACCAAGATTTTCATATTTACAATGACAACAACGACGTGATTCTTCTCGGCCTATTCCGGAAAGTACTAGGACTAGGCCGGAAAATGCTACTTTCTCAAAGAAAAAGCATCCGGGAAGTGGGTACATCCCGGACGGTTGCCGAAAAAAGACTTTTTCACACACTTTATATAAGCTTCACTTGTATGTTTGTTTGTAACCGTATGTTTGTTTGTAACTGATTCCTTTGGGCGCGATTTTGACCCACTTCTAGACGTACGAATGATTTCAAATTTGGCAGGTGTACATAGTTCTGGTGACAATGCATTGAGAAATTTTTGTACGAGAAAAAACAAAATAGCGGCTTCAATATGGCGGGCGTGTTTTGTGATTATGGCCGGTTCGCTTCAAAATTGGTATCTGAGGGTTTTTGTGGTCAGAGATTATGATTCCTCTGTCAAAACCAGAAAATTCGGAATGGCAGTTCCAAAATGGTAGACGAGTTTTGTGATTATGGTCCGATTCTATTCAAAATTGGTATGTGGGGGTAATTGGGGTCCATTATTATGATTTTTTTGTTAAAATTGGAAAATTCTAGATGGCGGCTCCAACATGGCGGACGAGTTTTGTGATTATGGTCGAATTCTATTCAAAATTGGTATGTGATGGTTTTTGGGGTCGGAGATTATGATTATGTTGTCATAATTGAAGGATTCGATATGGCGGTTCCAAAATGGCGGACGAGTTTTATGATTATGGTCCGATTATATTCAAAATTGATGAATAAGAGTTAAAAAAATCAAATAATGATAATAATTGTTTGAAAAACTGAAAAACACGCTTCAATAGAAAACAAAACTAAAAAGTTGAAAATAAATAATAGTTTAAAAACTAAAAATCACGCTTTAATAGAAAACTAAACTAAGAAGTAGAAAATAATTTTAAATGAGTTTGAAATAAGAATACAGTGATTAACAACCAATTTATTTCATCGTAAAAAAGCGTGGGGTGCTTTTAGAGATATTTTCATAATGATTCTACTTTTAAAATATTGTCCATGAAATATTAACAACAATTGACATCAAGCACCCCACGCTTTTTTACGATGAAATAAATTTGTTGTCAACCACTGTATACTTATTTCAAACTCATTAAGAATCATTTTCTACTTTTTAGTTTAGTTTTCTATTGAAGCGTGTTTTTTAGTTTTCAAACTACTATTTATTCGTGTTTTATTAGGCTATGAAATTATTGTCTTTTTTGACCATAACCTTTCGAAATCTGACACACCACATACGTTCACGGGACGTGTGATCTATTCGGTATGAAATATTTTCAGCTCCATCTCTATCCTCAGTAGGGGCATCGAGTTTGTATTAATATGTTATATGTTAGTTTCGACCATCCAATTTGTTTATTTCCATTGTATTGTTATGCTGTTGAGTATTTTAGTTAGATTATGTTTCCAAAAATACGCTAATTTGGAATTGAAACACCGAAACGCAGACAAGTATCGATAATTGAGTATTTTTTTTTTCTAGTGCAGAAAAAGTTACATGTTTCACTTCTAGGAAAAAAATCTCAATAAAAGGAAGAATAAAACTATATGCAAACTGGAAAGAGTATATTGCCCACAGAACTCGATTTGTCTGGAGAGGGAATGTATATAAGTGTCCATTTTCAATCATTAACGCTTACCGTATCTGTGCAGGAAAAATAAAAACGATATCTTCTTCAGCGGGAAGATAGTTAGATATTTTAATGAATGTAGGATACATGACCATCAAAACTACTGAACTAATTGTGTCCGTTTATTTCCACATTACAAAACAACACAATTTTCCACTTCGACAATAAAGTGATTTAATCACAATTTACTGTTTAGAATACGCAAGCTACACATCTTGAAAATTGAACTATAATACAACTGATAAAACAACTCACTGTCTGTCGCTCGCACGCGATATATTACATAGAGAGTTATCGAAACGGAATGTAATGGCATACAGTATTTGTTTCCGTAACAATAAGTTTTTTTCAATTTGTAATATGGATACAAAACATACAGCGTGTATTGTTCAGGGTGAGTTTAATTTATTGCGGAAATGTTGAAATGCAAAAAAAATATAAATCGTGCTTTCAATATAAATCGTGTTTTCAATATTTCAACAAAAATAATTTTTACAAAAATAAAATGGTAATTATGCAATTCATAATAAATATTGATTTGTTCCAAATTATGAACAGGATATTCATGAAATTAGATGTGGAGTCATCTGTTACTGAAATATGAACTTCAGTCACTATCATCCATCGTTCAATATATCCTCTTGGGGGTATTCATGTTGAAAAGGAAAACATTCTCAATCGAAAATCAAATAATCCACGACAACGATGAAGTTATTTTTTGTGATATATAACAGTTAACAACTACTTCACCGACTAAAGCCACGCTGGACATTGAACTGCATCTGCTAGATATTTAGAAAAGACCCTTACTCAAATCAAAATCTGAAAGTGAAAATTTGCATTGTTATTCAGATAATTATTCAATTTCCAAATCCCGTCTTGATTAAAAACTCATTATTATCGTGGATTTTTTTATTTTTCGAAAAATCCTTTCATTCGATTGACAATGTTTCCCTTTTCAATAATTAATATGTTGTGCAAAATGAGTCTGAGAATCTGATTCAATTCAAAAATCAACTTTCTGAAGCTTATGGATATTTTGTAGAAATGATGAAAAAACCTGAAATAATAAATTGATGAACAGCAAATGATACTCCATTTGAACCACATTTTTACTACGACCACAGCTGAACGCAATAATGAAATAGCATGAAACAATTCGAGGGAAAAATAAACTCGAGAAAACTGTAAAAAAATATATTGACATGTAAGAGCTGTTTAACAGCAGGGTTAACAGCACGTGAAGATTAGAAAAAAAGTATTACCTGATGAAGATAATATGTGAAAACATTATACCCATCAGATATCCTGTGAAGGTATTATTTTTCCTTTAATCTGCTCTTGACGCGGTTCTATAAAATTTGGAATTGCCTCGGATTCCACCTTCTGTTATAGTGGGAAGGACACTTTTTCCGGTCAGCTCCAGGGGTTACTAAGCTTAACGACTGGTTCTAAACTGGGTGTTGACTGTGGAATAAAAAGTTCTACCCAAGGGTATAACTGGTAAAATATAATACTCAAGCGTTAACAGGAGAGAATAATTTATTTCTAGTCGGATATCTACACAAACAGTTCGGCCACTTCAAACTTTATATAAGGCAAGCACAGACTATCACGGAGCGGGAAGGGATGTGAAGCTTCATCATTCACAGTAGTAGCATAACAACTAGAAAG